>CM038466.1:28635921-28756232 GCA_021464415.1 Lonicera japonica
AACAACTGCCGCCTTTTGCTCTGACATATTTAAATAATTTTATAGCGAGAACAGACAATTATTATGAACAAAATGAGTCACAAAACAGCGTACTAACCATAAACGAGGCAGTGAATACCGTCAAGAGTCAAACGAGTGCGAATCAACCAAACCAATCACAGACCAGAAATTGCAAAAGCACAAAACACCAATCAAACAGCCTCTGGACACAGTTCAGGTCTGGAAACACAGGTTTTCTCAGATCTGGTGTGTGCGCGGAACAATACGAGGAAGGCTAAACTTAATTCAAATTCAGATCTACACCAAACAGTGAGAAACCGACGACCCAAACCAAACACATCATATGTGCTGTACATAGTAGACGAAACCAACGACGGTGGCCGGAAGTCGATCGGAGCTTCACGCGCCTCCACGCGCCGGCGCGTGAGGTCGCTGACGGATGAAGGAGGTGGCGCGTGAGGGCCACGCGCGTGGTTTTCCGGCGCCGGATTCTGGCGAGTGTTGAACGGTGGTAGACGATCCTCCCTAGGCCGGAGGTGAGATTAAACAAGCACTACGAAGTGTTAAACAAAAAATTGAAAGTGAAAACCTAACCAAACCTAGGCTCCGTCAACTTAGGAGACTAAGTCTTGGATGAGAAACCCTAATCCTCTGATACCATGTTAGTAACCATCTCACCCAAAAGCTTAAGCTGTTAAGTAGTGGGCCAACAATGTATATCATACTCTTCAACAAGAAATAACAAGGAGATAATTATATATCCCTTAGTATATGAGAACTTGTTGGTATCTTTACATTGTATTATTTTGTTATAATATGCTTTGGTCAAATCTTCGAGCAAATTTTGTCCTCTTACCTATCCTTGTGTAACCCCTATTGATTTCATCAATATGTTCTATGCAAACGCCATGTTTCTCATGAAGAAATAAAAATATCTTAGCAATGGTACTTTACCAGTCATCATCATTTCGACTCTTCATACACATTGTGCTATGGTAATATGTTAGTTAATAGATTACTTAATATACTAACATAATCTCAATTTACACATATTAGCTCAACTTTCAATTTACACATTTTTTTTATTACAAAAAATATAACATATAACAAATAATTAATTATAAATAAAAATAAAATTGGCCCTGCCACATCCGCTCCCTGTTTCTCTATTCCCACATTTAAAAAAAATATATAAAAATTCATCCCTCCATTCTTCTACTCTCAAGTTGTTTGATTCTAATGACATTTACTTACTTTCTAAATATTAAAAATTTTATATTTGTTTATTTAATTTTTAGATATTTTTTTCTAACCTGCTATATATCTTCCCGCTCACACAACATAGACTAATCTCTCGAGACATTGTAAGACATTTTTCGCGAGACATCTCCCAATAGTGCCTGCTCCATTCCCAAGCTTCTGGTATCGAACTTAGAATGTCTTGCTTAATGAGTTGATCCCCCTTCCACTCGACCAATTCATTTGTCAGATTCACACAATTTTATAGTTGTTTAACCAGCGTTCTAAAAGCGGCCTAGACAATCCCTCTTCGCTGGGAATAAGGGCTAGGCGTTGGATTAGGCAGGGACTATTCATTAAGCAGGGTTAGGCGGGGCTTGGCGGAGCTGCGATGCTAGGCGACTTGAGTTTTTTATTTAAAAAAAATAAAAAAATTAAATTGGACCAAATGACGTCGTTTTACATGGGTTCTGATTTTTAAAAATAAAAATAAAAATAAAGACTAAATGTATGGAACCCTAAGGTTGTCTAAGACCCCATTTACAGTAGCCGCACAATTCTTCTTCTCTTTGAGTTTTTTTTATAAATTAGGGTAATCTTCTCTTTGTCTTTTTTTTCTTTGCAATTCTTAATTAATAGGTTTGAACTTTGATTTTTTAGTTTGGTGGTAATTTGTTAATTGAATATTTGAACTTATTTTATGTTATTAGAGCACTACGTTTAATTTGATGATTTTCAATATTTTATTTTGTATATATATATGAAAAATTTCAAGTAAGGACCTTATTACGAACCGGCCATTTGCAAGCTTCCTGAAGTAACTTTTTGATGAAATTTGGTACAGATGTTCTTCATCATGTATAAACCTCCCACCAAATTTCATCAAAAAATTCCTTCGGGAAGTGGTTAAATAACAAGATTGAAAAATGTTATTATTAAAATATAATAAAAAAAAAAACTGCATGGCGTCGAGCCGCCTAGATCCAGATTAGCGCTAGGTACACCCTAGGTCCACCTATCGCCTTTAGAACCTTGGTTATAATTTATATTTCACTTCTACTGAAGTAAAAGTAATAGTCAAGGATTATAATCTTTTAAAAATATAGCTAAAAATATCATTGATAATCAAAGACAAAAACAACTTGAAATTTGAACATGTTTTTTTTTTTTTCAAACTAGTTTTTGTGCACGTGCGTTGCGCATTTTTAGTGCTTGACAAATGTTACTAATTAAGTCAATTAAGAATATGTATATACTAATAATTGAATAATTAGTATAAATAAGAATAATAACATAAAACAAAACATAGCATCAAGTGTAAAATTCAATTAATATTTATAAGACTCATATAATTAGTCAAATATAAAAAAATGTTTAGATACATGAAAAAATTTGTCGCCTTGAATTTTTTAGTAGATAGGGTGCCAAGCAGACTCTTAATCGATATTAAAGATTAATATATTTTTACTATGATTTTAGAATTGGTAGATATTTAATTCTTATTAAATGTATGTTTAATATGCCAAACAATAAATAACACTCATATAAATAATATATCATATAAAATCAAAATATTAAAATGGTAAAAGAACAAATTTAACTTGAATGTTTTACTGAGCCAACAGCTACAATATATTCATATTTTTTTTGTTTAAACATTAAACATAATTTAAATAAATAAATAAGTTTAAGAAATTTAAATAATATAAATTTGATTTATGATAATGTTAACATAGTTAAGAGCAAAATAGAGTTTAATCTACATACCTTTATGATGATTTTAAACGAGATTCTAATTCATGCAAAAATTTTGTAATTAATATATTTTATTAAATACCCTTTTTCTTGGAAGTTTGTACAAGTTATGTAGAAGTTTTATACAAAACACATAATTCAACACAAACTCTAAATCGTAAACTATTTTAGCCAATAAAATAGAGTTTGAAGGTATTTGCAATAATAATACTAATATAAAAATATAGGGAGATATACACTTATGCTATTTTATTTAATGTATATCTATCTTAAAATCTTTGTTTAATTATTTAATCCAAATAAAGTAGAGTTTCAATTTATTTGAAATACTAATTACTAATATAAAAATATATGGTGTTTGTACTGTTTATTTAATATAAATCTTAAAATCTTTTATTTAAAATCAAGGACATATATGAGTTGTACTGTTTCATTTAATGTAAATCTTAAAATATTTTTTTATCTTTTGTTTAAAATCAAGGATATATTGTCTTCACAAAAAAGAGAAAAACACTTAAGTTAACTAATATAAAAATATATGGTGTTGTACGTTTTATTTAATGTAAATCTTAAATCTTTTATTAAAATCAAGGACGATATAGAGTTGTACTATTTCTTTTAATGTAAATCTTAAAATATGTGTTTATCTTTTGTTTTAAATTAAGGGATATATTTGTCTTCACAAAAAAAGAGAAAACATTTAAGCTATTCGTACTTTTATAAAATGTTATATATATATAATAGATAGATAATTGTACAAAAACTCACCATAATAAAGACTTACAATACCTCAAGGTCAAAATTTAAAAATAAGGGACATTAAATATAAATACTAAATAGACCAAAAATAATAATAAAATACTCATAAATAAGGCACAATCGACCGCTAAAGAAAACCATTTTAAATGAAACTTTAAGATCAACAATGATCAGAAAAAAACGCATACAAAAAACTAAAAAAGAAATAAATCTTGGGTACGGACCTTAACTAATAATAAATTGTAATAAATTTGTTCCAGTTCAACCCACCCTAGGAACAAATCCTGATCCGCCCCTGTATATATTTTAAAAGAAATGGAAGGTCTAAATCTATTCCCTTTTACTATAATAATAATAATAATAACAACGAAATTTCTTCCCACCAATAAGATTTAAACTCAAGATCTCTCTTGAGGTTGGATAGATTTTTTACCAATTAAACTAACCCACGTTCTTCATAAATATTCATCCAAACAATATACAAAAACTTTCAGGTTTTATGAGAAATTTTTTTCTTAATTAACAGTTGTATTGATTAGTTCATCACTTTACTCTTCATAGATATTATGTTTCAATATGAGAATAGAACAGGAAAAATGAACCGGACAGTTACCAATAACAGCAGCGCCGACAGAGGCACGAGGACCCAACAAAGTGAGAAGCAGAAGCCTTAAATAAGTGATGTTATTTACACCTTTTATATTATCACAAACACTTTGTTACAACTTACAAACACCCTCCTCATATAAATTTATTATCATTAATATACCTTAAGACCGGCCTAAGTGATTGTGGTCACATACAATCGCTCTCACTTGGGAAGAGTTCTTGTAAGAACTTGCTTAACATCGATTAGACAATGTATTGCTGGAGTGGGTTTTAAATAAGGCGCTTATAAGCGGTGAGTACACTCATATAAACTCGACTCTAATGGAGAGAATGTGTTACTAAACACTCGTCTAACATCAACCAATGGAAAGGAGTATTTGTGATAAATAAGAGTATGTTAAAATATATTTTTAATTAAATTTTGGAATAAAATATTTATATTTTATTTAAGGTATAAATAACACTGCCCTTAGATAATGGCTTAGGACGGCAAGATGGATAGGGTCACCGTTCGCGATTTCCCAATCCCCTTCTCCTTTTTGTTTGATAATGCACGTTAATTTGTATACAAAATAAAAACTTTAAATTTATTATGCTTGCTTTGGTAATAATAATAATAATAACTTTTTGTAAATGAATAAAACTGTTTTTTATTTCGTTTTTTCTTGTACATAAGACTAACATGTGTTCAAACTCCTGCGCTACTTCCAAATAATAGTGCTAAAAAAAATCCCACTTAATTTTTTAAAAAAAAAGGATAAATTTTTTCGTGCATGCTTTCTTTTGTTTCCTTTTTGACTGGAAAATTTCGAAAAACAAAATCTATAATATTATATATGCAAAGGCAATGACTTTTTTTTACCGTAAGTAATGGGGTATTTACTTTCATTTTTTTACTCAAACGGGTCAAAGACTTTGAGTAAATGGAAAGAGACTCATCTTACATATATTCTAGTGGAAGCTTACCTAAATCTCCTTCTAGTGTAATGGTAAAATAATCAAAAGGAAGACTTTCTAAAGTCTTTAATTACTCTAATCAATTGTTCTGAAATGTGAATCTATAAAACAACCCTTTAAACCTTATATCTTTTTCACAACTTAAAGGAAAAAACCAAACCATGGCTTCTATTACTTTTCAGAAAATCCTCATCTTCATTTTACTCTCAATCTTTTTATCATAATTGTCCTTTCACCAAATGTTGCTTTCTTTTACTACTGAAGAAGCAAAGGCTCCCTTCAATGGAAATCGAGCCTTTTAAGCCAAAACCAGTCCATGCAAATTTCATGGAATCTTCCTCCTAACAATGCCACTAATTCTTCTCCACATTCCCAAAAAAACCCAAGCCCATGTCTTGGCTCGGAGTTTCTTGTATTGAAGGAAGCATAATCCAATTAAGCCTCTCGATGACAGGTTTAAAAGGTACGCTTTACAATTTTTCTTTTCATCATTCCGAATCTTAACTACTTTGAACTCAATGTTAATGAACTCTATGGTAGCATTCCCCGCAAATTAGTACTCTATCAAAGCTTAAGTATCTCGATTTGTCGGGCAATTTTTATTTTCGGGTATACTCCCATCGGAGATTGGACATTTAACCAATCTCGAGGAACTTCATGTCGTTGAAAATCAACTCAATGGCTCAATTCTCGAGAGATAGGACAATTAAAGTCTCTCTATAAGCTCGCATTGTACAAAAACTTTCTTGAAGGACCAATTCCTTCTTCTATCGGCAATTTGAGCAACTTGGCTTTTCTTTATCTCTCCAGAGTAAACTTTCAGGCTCTATTCCTCAAGAGATAGGCCATCTAAAGTCTCTGTATCATCTCGATTTGTCTACAAACTCTCTTGAAGGACCAATTCCCTCTTCTATCGGCAATTTGAGCAACTTGGCTCTTCTCCATCTCTACGAGAATAAACATTCTGGCTCCATTCCTCAAGAGATAGGCAAACTAAAGTATCTCCATTAACTCGAACTTCACACAACTCTCTTGAAGGACCAATTCCTTCTTGTATTGGCAATTTGAGTAACTTGATCAGGCTCTATTTATATGAGAACCAACTTTCCGGTCCCATCCCACAAGAACTAGGAAGTTTGAAACTGGGTCTCCTACAAATAGACACAAATCAATTATCCAGCTACTTTTCGGACGAAATTTGCCTCAATGGAAAGCTTCAAAATCTCTCTTTAAGCTACAACCAAACTAATTGGTCAAGTACCCAGAAGCTTTAGAAACAGCTCAAGCTTATTGAGAGTCCTACTCAACGGTAACAAGCTCATTGGAAATATATCTGAAGTTTTTGGCATATATCAAAAATTACAGTTCATGAATAAGCAATAATGAATTTTACGGAGAGATTTCAGATCAATGGAGTCGTTACAAACAGTGGACAAGTCTGCGGATCGCGAAGAACAATCTCAGTGGTAATATACCAGTGGTATTTGGAAATTCTACTCAACTACGTGAACTTGATCTTTCTTCAAATCTTTTGGTTGGGGAGATTCCTAAGGAACTTGGGAAACTAAAGCATTTACTCAAGTTGTTTTTGAATGATAACCAAATTTCTGGCTGTGTACCTAGAGAACTCGGGTCGCTGAGTGAGTTGTTGTATCTCGATATGTCTACTAACAGATTGAGTGGGCCCATAAAAGGATTTTTTGGGGACTACTTTCATTTGTTCTATTTGAACTTAAGCAATAATCAATTTGGCAGGGAAATTCCAATTAATATTACGAAGTTAGTCCAGCTTTCAGAGCTCGATTTGAGCCATAACTCACTCTCGGGAATAATTCTGTATGAGTTCGAAAATTTGAAGAATTTGGTGTATAATGACATATCTTACAATGAGTTGAGGGTCCCATACCAAACAATTAAGCTTTTATAAATGCTTCCATAGACGAATTACGAGGAAATCGAGGTTTGTGTGGAAATGTTACAGGATTACAACTCTGCGAAAATATCACAATTAGGTCAAAGCATAATGCAAAGAAGAGCCAGAAACTTGCTCTTATAATTGGATTGCCTATTTTGGGATCAATTCTACTTCTCGGTGCATTCATTGGCCTTTTAATTGGGTATGAGCGAAGAAAAAGGAAAAGGGATGTCGAAAACATGAGTAAAGTACACGAGGATTTGTTCTCTATATTGGCTTTCGATGGAAGAGCAACATATGATGAAATCATAGTAGCCACAGAAGATTTTGATGCTCAATATTGCATTGGAAAAGGAGCATTTGGAAGCGTTTACAAAGCAACACTCAGCTCGAGTAATATTGTAGCTGTGAAGAAGCCTCATATGATATCGAATATTGTTTATCAAAAATGCTTTCTAAACGAGGTGAAAGCTTTAACTGAGATAAAGCACCGTAATATTGTGACGCTTTACGGATTTTGTTCACATGCTCAGCACTCGTTTTTGATAAATGAGTACTTCGAAAGAGGTAGCTTGGCATCAATATTAAGCAATGAAGAAGAAGCTAAGGAGCTGGATTAGGCAAAGAGAGTACATATCATTAAGGGTGTGGCTCATGCTTTGTCTTACATGCACCATGATTTCGCATCACCAATCGTTCATCGAGACATATCGAGCAAGAACGTATTACTTAATTTTACATATGAGGCTAGTGTTTTGGATTTCGGCATTGCCAAGTTTCTACAGTCGGGCTCGTCTAATTTAAGCATGCTTGCAGGCACATATGGATATGTTGCACCAGGTAAACTAAAGATACGTTTCTTTATGGTCAAGTAATTATCACCCATAACTTGTTTGGGATTAAACTTCTTTCACTGGCTTTCTATTAAACGTACGTTATTCAGAAACGTAAATTATGGTGTGTGCATTTATTCATAATTGTACTTTTGTTTATGGTGGCAGAGTATGCTTACACAATGAAAATAACTGAGAAGTGCGACGTGTATAGCTTTGGAGTGCTAGCACTAGAAGTGATCAAAGGTAACCATCCTAATGACTTGATAGATATTGTATTATCTTCATCGACTGAGGAGATACAGCTGAAAGACATAGTGGACCAACGCCTCCCATTTCCCTCACTCCAGGTTGAGGAGGTGGTGGTATCAATTATAAAAATGGCAAGAGCTTGTTTAAATTTTGATCCACAATCAAGGCCAACAATGCTTATTGTTTCTCAGTTTTTATTGACTCCAACAATGGGGCATCTAGGATATTCATGTTGAGGAATAACAAGAAAATGATTACATACCCTTTAGTATGAGAATTTGTTGGAATCTTTATATTATATTATTCTTATTATAATATCTTCGTAGTGTAATCTTTTTAGGAAATATTGTCCACTACCTATCCTTGTGTAAGTCTTATCTTCATCAATATATAGAACTTCATGTTTCTTATCATAAAATAGTTTATTAGCAATGGTATTGACTAGTTCATCACTTATATTCTTGCTACATATTTTGTTATATATGAAAATTGTGTCAATATACTAAGAGAAATAAACAAATTAAATATTAATTGGTTTAGACAGCTACCAATAACAACACAAAAGAAAGATAGCTAAGAGGACAAAACAAAGAGAGAAGAATAAATGTTGAAGAGTGTCTAAGGGCTGCGAAAAAGAACCAAGAATATAGTAACCTTTAAAGGTCTTATTGTCATTGAACAATTCATCATAAATATTCTCCCAAACTTTTTATAATATATTCAATGGTCATAAACCACAACAAAAAAAAACTTAAAAATTTGAAACGGAGTTTACACTATTGACGCCGCCAAATAAAATTTCTCCATGGAAAAAGCCATAAAGTAAGAAGACATCTCACCACATGTCTCAACTTATTTTCCAACTTTTCACAAAAATCAAATGTTTTTATTTTCCTTTTCCTTGTTGTTTTCAAACAGACCCTTAGTGTTGAATATATTGAATATATTTTTGTAATTGCCTTATTAGGATGGATGAATCAAACATTTTGAATGCATTATGATACGAAGCTGATGTTTTTCTACAATCAATTTTTTACTGTATAAGACTCGTACATTTGAGTGTCTAAAGCTCTTGTATTCTAATTAATTTGAAAAAAAAATGTAGTTTTCTGCCTATGTTTTGTGGAGTTGGTATTTGGAGACCCGTATTGTTCTATCTCATATTTGAGGATAAGTTTGCGGCTCCTCAAATATAAGACATATTAGGAGGGTTGGATCGATTTCAGTAATCAATTTGGATTCAATGAATTGGAAGAAAAGGAAAAAAGGAAGGTGTGATTACAAATCACTCATTTGGATAGATTTTTTAAGGGAATGGAAAGTAAACTGGAGGAATGAGAAGGATTGTTTGTCCTATTATGTTTACTTTTGAAATTGGGAGTAATGGAAGGGAAAGGGAACCTATTAATGAATTATTTATCATATTTTAAATTCTAATTTTTATAGTAAAAAAAGGAAGATAAGATTCTTGATAATTCAAAACTTGGTTCCTCCCTATTATTTTTCGGTCCAATTTCTTTCAATGGAATTTGGTTCAAAGGTTAGATGTATGGAATTTTATCATGGAACTTGGTGGAGATGCATGATCTCCATGTTGAGTAAATCATCTACACAAAATTTCATCATAATATTCAATTTAGAAGTAGGTGAAATGATCATCTAAAGTTTTAATGGTCGAAAATGAACATATTTAACAAAATTTTATTACACCTACTTTTGAATTTTTGAATGAAATTATGTTGACATGATTTATTCATTATAGAGATCATCTCTACCAAATTTCATAAAAAAATTCATTCATTTACCTTTTGAACAAAAACCCATTGAACAAAATTTGATATAACAACAATAAAATTAAAGGTGCACCAACTCAAACGAGGTGCATTCGCCATCCAAAACACCAACCCTAGAGACCCCCTGTAATACCCCGTACTTTAAATTGTCTTAAATTGAATTATATTAGTTTATTTATACTCATGTGAGTGATCTTTTGGTAATTCGGGTGGTCCGAATTGATTTCGGTTGACAAATAAGAAGATTTAGTTCTTCGCGATTCGTTAATTCTAGCTAACATTGAGCTATCGTAATTTCTTCATTATTTATCCGATTAAGATTATGTTCGAGTAAGTGTGAAGGTTTTATACCATTCTATAACTTTTATGTTTTAATTGAACGTTAATTCTCATTCCTCGCTGGTCAAAACAGGGTTCGAAGTAGGCCCATCGATATATTCTGTTCGTTTGGTAGCGCTTCGGCAGAGCGCTGTATTTGGAGAATTTTTGGGAATTATCCATCCATAATTTGGGAAAAATCCTCTTAGGAAGTTGTAAATATTTGAATTACCTTTCTGTGGACATAAAGATCATCTTAATCGGAGTTCTGAGCGAAAAGTTATGACCAAAATACGAATAGTGCTTCGAAGCCCGAAAGTTATAGTGCGGACCGGTATGGCCTTTTTGGCATACAAGTCTGGCACCAATTTTTGGAAAATTTGTGCTCCGCGGACCGGTATTCGATATTTGTCATACCGGTCCTCCAGTTAAACTTTTTCACGGACTTAAACACGTTTTAAAGCCATTTTTGGTCATTTTTCACCCTAACTTCGTACCAAACATCCACACACACCTCTAGGGAGTTCTAGAGGGTTCTAGAGAGAAAGAAAGATATTTCTACACATTTCTCATCCTCGATCGAAGAATCAAGCTCCAAATCATTCAAGCATCCTTCTTCTTCACTACTCATCATCTCCTACCTTAGTTTTCTTCTATAAAAGCTCAAGCATAAGCTTTGGCTATGCCAGTTGGGGTTTATACATCGTTGATTTTATTTACTAAGAGATGAATGATTTTAAATATATATGTCTAATATAAAGCATATGTTTCTTGTTATCGATTACACAAGAATGATTTATGCATGTATGATTATTAAGAAAACCATGTTAATTGATATTCGTAACTTATGCATGATTAAGCTATGATTCTACGATATGAAGTAAGATATGCCATCTAAGCTCTATGATTACATGTTATTCACTCATACGGATGTTCTTTATATGTATATGTGTTGGTTTGACAAGAAAAGGATTAGTAAAGGGTTTCGTATACACCAAAGAACATGGATGTGAATTGGATAAAGTTTATATGGCTTATGTAGTTTCTATTTTATATATGATGCATGAGTCGGAACAAGATATGCCACTTGAACTTGATATCTATGTAATATAGACTTATCTATTTTATATATGTTCTTTGGATATACATGCTTGGTTGTATCCAAGTGGATTTGTAATGGGTTATGTATGCACTGAGGAATATGGATACATGATGAATGAAGTTTAAGTGGCATGTGTTGTTTTTAGTTGTCATAAAGAGCATGTATGCATGTTATGCATCACTATTTGTGCATCTTGAAGATTCTTCGGCAAGCTCGGATTCCCCTTATGGCCTATGAATGGTGTATATCTCTTATTATGATTGCTTAAGACACCTGTTGGAGGCTACATGGAGGCTTATTTCTCAAGCAATTCGTGGAGGCTTCATTTATATCTTGATATTTTCTTGTTAGTCGGATATGATCGGTTAACAGATTTATGGATAATGATTGTGCTTGGTCATGGATGACCAGGTGTAGACATCCCGATCCGTGACCCCCGCAAGAACCCTAAACGACCTACGAGACTACTATTTTTGGAGTCCAGGACACACCCGAGCACCCGAAACTACCCCGGGGGATTTGTTGCGCGACAAACCTTTTTTTATGAAGGAGTCGCACGACATAATCACATTGTCGCGCGACAATCATTGGAATGTCGCGCGACAATCCCTCTCTGCACCCGACCAACCACTTTCTGACACATCACAGTGTCAGGACCCATCACTTCAGCCGTTTGTCGCACGACATACAGGAATGTCGCACGACATACAGGAATGTAGCGCGACAAACAGATATGTCGCGCGACACTTGCCTTTTTTGGGGAAATGTCGCGCGACAATCTTCCCCGAGCAGTATAAATAGGTCAACACCCTCAAGGGTTCAAGGCAGCGACTAGGGATCTGAAAATCTGGAGCTTTAGTCTGATTTTATTATCAAGAAGTTTATATTATCATCTTATCTCGAGAAGAATTATCGGATCTATTCCCGACACTGCGACGTGTCCCCGTCTCTGGAATCGAATTCTCGAAATATCTGAAGAAGGAAAGATTGTTATCGCCGGAGATCTCTCTGCCGTATTATATTCTCTTTCTTATTATTATTCTCGTCGGGAAGGTAAATAAAGTTTCTTCTAGTAATAAGATATTTGCATATTAGTTTTATTAAACTTTTAGAATTCGTTTTTTTCTAACGGGGCGCTGCCCTGCACCCCGCGACCTGACCGGGCAGGTCGATCCCCGTCCTGGTAAGCGAAGTGGCAACATGGTTGGGCTAGATTCTAACACGCTCGAAAAACACAGGACTATCTGTGTACTTGTTTTATTTCTGTTGCTTTGGGTCCACTTTTATTTGAATAAACTTATTGCCAAGTTATAAATAGTCTACCGTCTTCAAAACAAAAGACCCTGATAAAACTATTTGCAAAACCAGAAGAGTAAGTATGTTATCGTCTGGATAAAATTATGTTTTCAAAACCCAGACTGATACGACTTATCTAGGAATTAGAATCAAACATATCCTATCTTCTCTATAGACTGCGACGTGATTGATAATTCTCCCCAAAGAGTTCTAGTTCCATATAAAATCAGTCCCGACATAGATCCGAACTTTTACAAAAGTAAACACAACACGAGAAAACCGTCATTATCTGAGAAAATAATACAGGATACTCTTTCAAAAATAGAAGGTTTTTGTCATTTGTATTTACATCTTTCAATAATAAAGAATCGGATCTCGGAACACAAAGGTTTTCATTCCTTTCCCGTCTTCCCCCAGAAATTAGGGTTTTTTCATTTGAAAAGTAGTAGACTGTCAGTAAAAGCATCCAAGTTTTTCAATATAGAATAAACATATAAAGACCACTAGAGACCGAGAGGGTGGAATGGGTGCTTAAACACCTTCCCAAACCGTAATATAGTTCCCGAACCCTATAGAATCCTGGTTTTCGCAGACAAATATGTAAAGAAAGGCTTATATGTAGCCTTTCCCCTTACACAACCTTTTTTGTCCGTTTTCTCGTAAAACATACTGGCGACTCTGAACGAACCCCTTTGCATCTAGAAATAGATGTAGGGACACCCGATGTGAATTATCAACACAAACTCCAAGCAAATGGAGCGACGGATCCTTTCCGACGCTTCAGACGCCCAAGCGACCAGGGTGATGTGAATTCTGTATGAATATTTGTTTTCATGGTGCTTGCCGGGATGAGAAAATAAGTAGGGCCCGGTGCCCTTGGGTTGAAAAGCCCTAAACCCCTGGGGGATATTGTTTGGCCGCCTATAAGCCACCGGTGAAAGATCCGGGAACCTATGCATTGGCAACGCACCATAGATTCGATTCTTTTTTATGAAAGATGGACGGGTTGTTGTTCCACTTGCTGGGTATGATGATGATATGCCATTTTGAAGCAATGGATTCTATGATGAGATTTCAGTTCAGGTTCTCGTTGACAGAAACTATGATTATGTTGTATGCTCTTGGAGCGAAAGGATTTTGTATGGCCATCTTGGCTTGATTTCTGATCGGCATGCATCATCAAGATCGAAAATGGGTTGACATAAAAGGAGGTAACCTGTATATGCATGAGCGTGCATCATCATGAACTAGTTATATTTTGTGATATGTTATAAATAATGTTTATATTATATGATGAAAAAGTTTACATGGTTTACAGTAAAAAATCAAGGAATGTTTTCAAAACTTTCCCTTCTACTCCCCCTACTGAGCGATAAGCTCACCCTGTTTTTCTAAACTATACAAGTATTCAGGAGTCCAAAGAGAATAGGGAAACGAAGCGACCGGGAACGAGTTAATAGCTCTGATACAGATTCATTTTTGTCATGCATATGTTTTGTTGGGAAGGCACCGCTAGCCCGAAGTATTGTATATTATCTTAACTTTACTTAGTTGGTTTGTATAATGGTTATATGCACATTTATATGTTTGTGTACGGTACTGTTATCATCAGTATAATTATGAAGCGGTTGTTTGACATGTATGATATTACTGTTCGGATTTCTTTGTGCATTTACGTCATACACCTATTTTAGTTAATCTAAGATAGGTTAGTGACACTCTAGGTCTTAATGACGGGTGTTATCCTATAGATTAAGGAGGGAGTGTTACACCCCCTATTTTAACATGGACAAATAAATGAAGAAACATATGATTACATTTACATTTGATAAATCAAGAATTTCATCATCATATATATATATACATATTTGTATAGCATATATGATAAATAGTTGCACAATCTGATATAGTTTTCAGACTAAACCTAACCCCACTGCACATTGCATATTTGGACTAGGTAACATACCATGTTCCCGTATCCATACCGCGTAATAAAGAGTCTTGTGAATATTAGGTAACCCGTTGATAAAGACCCATTGTAGTAGGTGTTATTTCACCCGGGTGGGCAATAATTATTTGGAATTAATCTTTTTCCATTCTTTATGTGTAGAAACATAAATTACGATATGTGCATTTATTAGTAATCGTAATTTTTTTAGCAAATTAGTAATCAGCCCAAGATTTTCAGTTGTATTCTCAAACCCACTACATTTTTGTAATTAATGATTAGCCCATATTTTTGTATATGGCCCAAACGACTTTTTTATTTTAACTCAACATTTTTATTATAATTTTGTCGTAAATTACATGTTTGTCCTTTTTTGGTTTCTAGGGTCGCACGTGTTTGGTAGTTACAATTTGTGTTTCATATATCCTTGATTTAAGTAAAAATTCACAGCATTTATCTTTTCAACCACCTTTATGATGTATATCCATTCTGTTAGGACCTTCTATATTATTACTGCACAATCTTTTCGACTAGTTACGCATTTTTTTTTCATATGTTCTATATATACCCTTTTTTTTCTCTTCCCAGAATATTGTTGAATAATTGAAGCTTGTCCAATATTATGAACCATGTAATGTAGTCGTTTATAAGGTATCTTATCATCATTATTATATCATTATATATTGTGTTTGGAGTTTAAGTTTTGTCTATTCGTGCTTTTTTTTGTTTGTAAAAAATATCACATTATTTTTTATTTGTTTCTCAGTCGTGTTGGTTGTTAAATTCAACAAATTTAGTGTATCTTCAGTTGTGATAGTTATATTCAAGATTTCCCAGTATTATCTTAGTTAGTTTGATTATTTTATATGTATATGATTATGTCAGTATTCAGGAGCTCTTTTATTTTACGTTGTAATGCATCTTTTTTTGATAATTTTTGTAGAAAATACCATGTTAACTTTGTGTGTCCCAAACATGTAATGTTTACCAATATTTCTCGGTAATATTATAATTCGTTTTTTTACTCTACAATATAAAATATTTCGTAATATGACTATTTCACCAATTTGATTTCACAGGGCTATGACTGTATTATATGTAAAATGACTTGGAAACATAAATGTCACTGTATTATGACTATCATGACAAGTGATATGACTATTCCACCATTAAATATCCCAGGGTTATGACTATATTACATGTAAAATGACTTGAAAACATAAATGTCACTATGTTATGACTATCATGATCTAGTAGTAGCCATAATATAATAGTCTGAACATTATTTGATGTATTATAACTGGTACTACATAATACTAGTCATACTATAGCAGATTAAACATTAGGTTCTGTATTATGATTATTACAGCAAAACGGGTACCACTAAAATAGTCATTTTAGTTTTTTGTATCAGCCATATTAATGTGATTGCAATTTGGTTATTAAATTAGATGCACTTCTCATATTCTGTCTTTCTGTCTAATTTTCACAACATTCACATTTTTGTAATTTGCACGTGGGAAATAGACTTTTCATTTTTTCTAATGTTTTTTCTTTATCTTTTTGCAATTTTTTTGTCTTATTGTGTTAAATGTTTATTGGCACTAGATTTTGGATAACCACGTAATTTGGTACCTTTGGAAAAATTGAGATTGTCTTCAACATTATGATACCGTGTACTTTTAAGTTATTTTCTGATGTAGTAAGGTCAATGTTTCCACAACTTTCCTTTTCCAATTTCAGTACTAGCTACACAATTCCTGGACATTTTACGCACGCGATCGAAAGTGTTATGGATATAGAGTACATGTATGCTGCACTGAGCCTTGTTGAATTGAAAACCGTTCATGTTACTATTCATGCTAATGTGGTAGACACTTGCTCGTCGTCGAATATTGTAATCACTGCTGACCCTCTAGTGAATACTGAGCCAGAATTTAATATTATAGAACCATCGTCTCAACCTATCTTGCTATCACAAGAGTGGGGCAGTTATATAAGTCATGTCAACCAAAAGCTTCCTGGTGGTACAAAAGTATTTTAAAGGATGGTAAAGTTATATGCTACTGAGATTGGATTCACAGCTAAGTTTAAGAAAAATGAATTTGGCCGTGTAACTGTAGTTTGTTCTGAGAGAGAGTCGCAACACTGTGATTGGCATGTGCACGTTGTTCTATGTCATAACAATGGTAATTTTTGTATTAAGAAACTGAATAATGAACAAACATGCATTGGTAGATTTCAAGGAAGGCGCAATAAGATGATGACACCTAAGATCGTGGCATCACTTATTTCTAATACAATAGTCAAAAAGCCACATCTTCATGCAAAAGACATTGTTCGCAGGTTCAAAGAATCCTATGGTGTCGTGTTACCATATTGGAATGCGTGGTACGGTCGAGAGGTTGCTAGGACAGACCTATATGGGGATGATGAACAATATACAAGATACTAGTACGTTACTGTAAAAAGTTCATGGAGTCAAATCCTGGAAGTTTATGTTCACTAGATTTGGATAACGAGACACATCGTTTTCAACGGTTATTCATAGCACCCGGAGGTTTCATTCAAGGTTTTCAATGGTGCAGGCCATTGCTATGCCTGGATGCGACGTTCCTCAAGCACAAATTCAAAAGAACACTCATGGCAGCCACATCAAAAAATGGGGACAGGGGTAGTCATTTCTAACTTAATACTCTTTCATTTGTCATTATTTTTTGCTAATAAATTATTGATGTATGTTTAATATTATTTCATACAGCATTAGTTTTTATTTATGTAATCAATTTAGAAGTTTCTATGATTTTTGTATATTAACTTGTAGGCATATATCCACTCTGCTATGCTGTGGTAAATGCTGAAAACAGGGACAATTAGGATTGGTTCATTAAGAAGTTGGCTGAAATATTGATCCCACAGCAAAGGACTGTTACATTTATATCTGACAGGAATCGAGGGTTGCTTGACGCTATCAAACATGTATTCCCAATGTCACCACATTCAAATTTCTTGTTCCATCTCAAGAATAACTTATGTGCTAAATTTCCAAGTGCTAAATTGCATGACGAGATGGACAAACTAGTTGAACTATTCAACAAATGTGCATACGCATACAAACCATTTTCCTTCAACAAATACATTAATGAATTGGTTACCGAAGGTAAGGAACCTGTTGAGGAGTTTTTCCATTTTTTGCTGCTTGTGCATTGGGCCAATGGATTCTTTCCTGGTCAAAGGTATGGCGAGTTGAGTTCAAACATTGCAGAGTCATTTATCTCGTGGATTTTGGTAGAACGTCACCTGCCAATTACTTAACTAGTTGATGGTGTAAGGGCAAAGATGTTGACTTGAGTTGGGGAGCATAAGGCTAAAGCGAAACGATGGAAGTCGGTCCTTTGCCCGACGCAAGAAAAAATGTTGCTTCTTTTAGATAAGCAAAGTAGGACTTGCTTGGTGCATCAAGCTGGAAACTTTTTGTTTGAGGTTTCGGACAAAAGAACATTCTTAGTTAATCTAGCAGATCGATCGTGTTCTTGCAAAATATGGAGCATAACGGGGTTTTTATGTTTCCATGCAATTGCAGATTTTCGTCAAACTGGAGGAAATGTTTATGACTATGTTGACCCATATTTATGTGCCGATGTCTTTCGTAAAGTCTATTCGTACCCAATATACCATGTTCGGTCACTCGACGAAGATGAGCCATTTCAGCCAGATGAGATGTGCCCATTACCTCCGACCACCAAGAAACAGCCAGGACTCCCTCGTAACAGCAGAATTAAATCCAATGGGGAACTTGCCGAACCAATTAGGCGATGTGGACATTGTAAGCAATATGGCCGTCACAATAGGAGGTCTGGTATCGCTCCCATATATATGACATATTTCGTTTTGAACATGCTTTAGTAATTTATGTTAATAAACTACCCCTCATCATATGTTGTGTCGATTCTAAAATGCAACTATGTTGTTATAGGGCATAAACAGTTTGTTATTATTTTTTTCTTGTTGGGGGAATTTATCTCTATATTTGACTTTAATTTCCATTGTTGCTGTGTTATTGGTTGGTTTCATCAGAAAAATCGATATTTATTGTTTTAAGTCCAAAAATTTATTACTTTAATAATATCCGCATCTATTATATATGATTTCCATGTTTTTTCATTCATGTTCAATCACCAATATCCTTGGATTTAAATTTCTTAGATTACTTCTTACATCTATTGTGTGTTTTAATGTAATGTTATGAATTTTAAGTTTCAATTAGATTATGTATGCAGATGCACATGAATCAAACAAACATCTTATTTAAACAATCTGTGGGACAAATTACATAAAGAAACAAGTAATTGAAACACTATTCATACAATAAATCACTACTGTTTACAACTACTATCATCAGACTGATTCTTTATGGAATTTGGGCTCCCATGTTCCTGGCATTCAGTGTTCTCCTGCTTGTTTATATCATTCATGCTTAAACTACTTGGGAGAAGGTGTTCTTCCAATATGTCGTCCACCCGGCCGGAATATGGGTCTATCCAAAACACTTTTGAATCCCCACGCCATTTTTTCTTCCTACCCCTTTTTCTTATACTTCCTTTTATGTTGGAGCCATACTTGCCTGATGTGATGTTTTTCTGTTCTTCATCAGCAAGCATGTCCATAATCTGTTCAATTTTTAGTTGGTCTTATGAAGTAACATGTTCTTTTGATGCATCAATTTCTTGCTTGTGGGGGTCTGTGTCTACATGTTGTTTTAGGATCCGAATATTCAATGCTCGATGCCGAATTACAGGCCGATCCCGCTTCTTAGACGAACTGCCCTTACGTTTGGGAACCCCTGCATCTTTTGGTATTATAGATATGTTTACTTTGAAATTATTTTTTAAAATAATAAATCCGGCAGTAAGTATTATATATAGTGGTTTCTTGTCTATATTGTAAAAGGAAATTGGACAAAAATTGAAAACTGATTTCCATTCTCAATTCAAATTTAAATCCCCATGTAGTTAGTTTAACATTTTATATCCCATTTTATTGTCAGATACTGATAGTTGTACCAAATAAATTGTCCGAATACCATCTTTGAATCATTTGTTTGATATCATATCCAAGATTTTTCCGGTATTGTTATAGTTACTTTTACTTCATTTGAATATGACTATGTCAATATCAAAGATTTGCATTTTATATTTTGTTAGAAATCCATCTTCTAATTATATGT
Organism: Lonicera japonica; assembly: GCA_021464415.1. NCBI lineage: Eukaryota > Viridiplantae > Streptophyta > Magnoliopsida > Dipsacales > Caprifoliaceae > Lonicera > Lonicera japonica. The sequence goes on from CM038466.1 coordinate 28,655,925, forward strand.
TTGAAAAAATATCCAGGTTAATTTGTTTTTTTGTACTAGTCATGTTGTTTGTCAAACATAACAATTTTAGTTTGTTTTAGTCAGTACATTTTTCCACAATAATACAAAATTTTGTTTTTTGACTCAATGTTATTATGACTACACCAATCTCATAGATTTCGTAATATAACTAATCAACCATTGGATTTGCAAAGGGATATGACTATGTTACGTATAAAATGGGCTATACACATTAACATCTCTTTATTATATATAACGGGTTATTATTTGAATTTAACAAAAATAGAAAACTAAATATATTGTATAATTGTTATTTCGAATCTGCCATTAACTGATTCCCCTTATTAATTGAATTTTATATCATGACTTAGCTATTAAACACTCATGTCCAATTAATTTTATATTGCTTGTCCCATTTTATATACCGAATCATATTACGATACACGGGGATATGAATTATTTAATCTATGAAGACATCAAAGGAAATCCATATAATTATACCAAACAAATTTTCATGATATCATAATTGTATCATTTGTTAAATACAATTAAAAAAGTTCTCCAAAAACCAAAATTATGAAATAATATTCACTAAATTTAATAGTATCAGCAAACATCACACCCAAAACATTAAGCGATTTGGGGCTAAATAGTGTTCTTTAACGATCGCAATCATCAAACTCACGAATCCCAATTATTTCACTACTATTTTTTAGTAACGATAAATTACTATAATACCAATGCATACTAATTAACTATGTCTTAATAGTGATTGGAACGGATCAATCGCATCCTTATTCTTCAAAAATGTCTCTATGATGTCAACCAGCATCTGGTGCATTGTACTATTTTTGAATTTTTTTCTCAATTTGTTTCCTAAATGCTAGTTGCTTTATGTAATGTAGCACTGTAACCACATAATCCACACTACACACATGAAATTTAATACATGACGAGTACTTTAACCTTTTTAGTGGCTTGGTATTCTATAAATTTGTTTGATCGGTAAAATACTTTACATTTGTGGATGGTAGACATAATACATACCTTGTAGCTTCTTGTTGAGGGAAAATTTCTGGAACATTAAATTTGTAATCTATATCTGTTTGTAAAATTTGCTAATCATGTTGATTTCAACCCTTTCAAGTGGACGGTTTGTGTATTTGGTTACACCATCCCTCAAGCTTAACGCCTTTACAAACCCGCTTTTAAGAATACTTTCACCTTTTGTTTCCTATCAAGGTCAAGACATAGCAAGCTGAAATGCGTTTTGTTCTCGTGTATCAATGGAATGAATACACGTATAGCAGAATGGAAGGTTCACATCAATGGTTCATGTATTAATCTTTGTTTTCTAGCTTCATTATTCCCTTCAACCATTACCTGTGTAGTTCCATAAAAAAATTAAATATCTATTCAATATTTATATTAATTGATGGTTATGTATATGAAGTAAATAACATTACCCAAGCGTAGCTAGACAATATTGTACAGAGCAAAGGCTACTTCTCCAGCATGTATGCATCGTTTCCCAGAATTTCATCGTAAGCGTCTATGATTTACAGAATTTAAAATGGGGAATGATTCAGTATATTAAATTATAGTAAGTTTTTATAGTACAAACATCTTATACTCAGATTCAAATACATTCTGATTTTTTATCCGAACTAATCAAGTTCTTACCTTAGTTGTTAATGCTCCTTCAGACAAAATCTTGTTTATGTCATTGCACGTTATTGCATCTGGTCCACGCTCCTATACGATTGCCCTAGCATCATTCAGGTTGTGTATGAATTTCAGATGTTAATTAACAATAATTAAGCGTACCATTATTTAAATAAGTTTTACAGAAAACGTAAACAAATACACAAGACAAAAAGTTAACTAACTCTGGTGACGTTTTTTCCCAAAAAACCTTAATGATTTCCTTAATTTCGACAGATAAAATTTTTGCCACCTTAAGCTTGGCAAGGTTAATTCTTCGCTGAGGTGCGAACATTACCTCTCTGGCCTCATCATCGTCGCCATCGTCTAATATTTCAACGGTTTTGGGTACAACTCTCTTCCCTTTTTCTTTAACGATAACTCTGGCTCTTTCCATAGTGTTTCGTTCCTCATTAACGTTACTTCCCTGCCTATGTGTTGTATCAGCATTCACCTTTGGCTCTCCTTGCACGATTTCATTTACCGGAGCTTCCTCCCCTCTGTGACGTGCTCTAACGTTCTTAACTAATTAGTGTGGAGACAAAAACAAATCTTCCCATAGTAAGAGGGGGTTAGATAAGTCAATTTGGGACTGTAATACTTTGTTCTTCAGTATGAGCTCCTCAATCAGAATCTCCATATCCCATATCTTGTTCCTTTGATTCACATCCTTCAAGCATAATTCTTTTTCCTTTGATTGCAAAAGTTGTCTGCCATCATGCATTATCTTTGCAGCTTCCCTTAGTGATTCGTTTGTATGCTTCTGTTAATTCAATTGTTTCAAGATCTTTGAATTTGTCATGAAATTCATTTTTAATTTTAATCTTCACTTCTCTAAGCATATCCAGTTGCTCTTGACAAGCAGCTAACAATGCTTGCGTCTCATTCAGTTTGAGTTAATAATTTCTGCATTCCTTCTACTGTGAACTAACTCGTTCTCAAACTATTTGGAAGTACCAATACCACTAACCCGTTCAACTTGTTTCGCTGTTTCCTGAGTTAATATCTCAAATGAAGGAAGATCGAATGTTTCTTTCTGCCTCCCGCCTTCTGCCTTCTGCAAGGGATGCTTCAAATGCGTTTATCTGAGCTGCAACAACCTCCTTCTTTCTCATAGCCAGCTGGGCATGTGTTAATTCAAGCTCGCGTCGAAGCTTCTGGTTATCATCATGAAGCTTCACATCCCTTGTTTTCTCTCAATCAAACTCAAAATTCAACTTTCTTAACCTCGTATATGAGTTCTTTGAACACTTCTCCCAATAATCACGTTTAGAAGAATGTTCCTTCATTTGGATTTCTAGCTTTGTAGCTCTATCACTTAAAATAATGTTCTTGCTTAGGAGATCCTTTCTATCATACTCCAGTTTTCGAACGTACGAAATATCGAATGACGGCACAAACTTCAACCCTTGTGGTGGTGTGTTCTGGAATTATTGCGGAGTATGCGTATTCTCCCAACGTCCACGCCAACATGGTTGTCATCATCATCTAATGACTTATCTAGTTCTTGCATCCACGATTCTTTTCATTCTGACTATTTTTCCTGATTATGGGAGCAATCGGCGAATTTATTCGTTGTTCATGATTGTTCAGTTCCTTCCCTGACCTTGTGTGTAATGCTCATCTCAGTATTTTCCACTTCCTTTGTTCAACAACCATTTTGAAACATGTCACCCATAGCAGTTTGTGGAGACACATTATGTGTATTAACCAGATCAAAATCCTCATCCTTGTTATCATTGACATTGTCACTTCTACTTCAATTTTGCAAACGTCCCGGCATGATGAAATCTTTTCTCGCTATATGTTTGACCTGGCTAGTCATGGATGGTACACCTAACACGCCTTGTTTTTCATTTTCAGACCTTAGTTTATCATTCGTTTCATGGACCGGTGATTTTACGCCTTTTTGAGAAGTCATGTCAAACTCTGCAGAATCATCTTCTAGTTCTCTTGGGAAATCATTTGTTTTGGTAGGACTGTCATCCCGATTCACCCTTTTCCGTATTCGGCATGATTTTTTCACCTGATGTGGTCCATCTTCTTGGATGATTCCTTCCCTTTCTGTTTCATAATTAGGTTCTCTGTCCTTCAATCCATCATATCTCGTCTTCACAGGAGATGGGGTTGCACTGACGTAATCCTTCTCAAACGGGGATAATGGTACAAATTTCACATCATTAACACCCATATTTTCTGTGCGTATATTACTCAAATTGGTGGGATCATTTAAAGGACTCATGTGTAAATCTTCCTCTGAACTGCCACTTATTCTCTGATGACTCCCAAACTCACTTTCATTCCCTTCATCATCTTCAGTTGCGGGGCAGTAATCATTGTCAGACATATTATCTTCATTTTTCTGTAATATGATCTAACGGTGTTAACAACTTTAATACTTCACCCAATCACTTACGAAGGAATTAAGATAATTTATTAAAGACTTAATAATTACATACGAATGAATGGAAATTGGATAAGGTCTGAAATTCTTAATACCTTGAAATAGTCCGGTATTTTCAATTTTTGTTTCCTTGGCATTCCTATAAAACACTTTTTGCAATCAACCTTTGCTTTTTTTCTCAGCCTCGTTTTTATTGAGGCTCGCTTGTGGACGTTAATTCTATCTTTCTTCTTTCGAACCGTAGTAAGCTTGTCTAACTCTTCGCTTGAATCTGAATAATCCACTAGACGAGCATTCTAGGGGGCCTTTGACTATAATTTTTAAATGGTAATATTTGTTAATACCATACTTAAAGTTAATTGATTTGTATATAATGGATTTTACAATGATACAAGGTGTCGAATATAAATTACGAATGGATGTTGCTTATAATAGCGTTATCAAAATTAACGTCAGATAATGTAGCAATCAATCTTAAAAGGTCCCCAACGCAAGAAACATGGCTCCATGTTTGTACGGTCCTTGATTGGATCAATGATATTGGTCACTTCACATAGCCAGAACTGTAAAAGTCCATATTTTCAGTACTCACAATTAGGTGTAAAGATGTTTAAAACATATGAAATGAGAGCATACCAGTAAAATTATGGTGCATCCCATGACAGAAGTCAATCGGTGTTGTTTCTATGAAATGTCATCGAACAACCGATCACGAATTACTTGTGCCCAATTGTAACTTGCCATTTTCTCGATGTCTCCAACAATGTTCACAATGTACCATTTATGGAGGTTCCGGTATTCGCGAATAGCAACGAGTTACAAAAATGTAGACATATTAAAGACACTGTGTCTCTTACGTCATTCTCATTCTTGCTCATGACAACATCTTTTATAGTACTAGTTATCTTTGATAAAAATAGTTGACGCAAACCACTGAAATACCGTTTCCCGAAGGAGTGTTCATGTTGTTGGTGGGTGTAGATCGTTAATTGCTCGCCTTTGCTGGGCAGCCCAAGAATACAACATATTTGCCTGGTTTCGAATTTAACAACCCTTCCTCCAATCCGGAAAGCATTTATCTTAGTGTCATAATGCCTAATCAGTTTAGCAAAAAGCTTATCAGACTTGTGATAAAGCTTATCATTCACAAGTTTTGACTTGTATGCCGAGTACAAGTTCTAGAACGGAGTAATGCGTAGCAGGTTCTCATGTTGAAGTCTGATTCTTTTCTTATCAGCATCAAGACTTGACATCAGCTTAGAGAATGACAACAGCGACGACCTGATTGGTCAAATTTTTCAATATATTGACTTTCATCTTGTTATATGAAATTAAACGAAATCAAACACTTCGAATGATACGTCTCCGTGAAAATAAAAAATAAAATTATGAACTATCAACCATGAATAAGCTTACCTCACTCCAAAACTCAGTTAGATCTCTATTTTGTTTCTTCCTTTTCTTAACTTTTCCACCTTCTGCTCTGTTCTTTTTGGTGTCGTTTACCTTTTCTTTCCCTTTGGCACCCCTGTCTATGTGTCCACCCTAGCAATAATAAATTTAATAAAATATTCTTCTGAATGATTCAATACACATTTTTCATTATCTACATTACATGATTTGATCAATTTTTTAAAAAAATAAAAATAAAAAAAAACAACAACAACAATAAAAACAAAAACAAAAACAAAAACAAAAAAAAAACAAAAAAAAACTTTGATATAATGTAATACTAAATTGACAATTTGTATATTTACCTTGTTCACTTTCATGTGATTTCGTCGATTCCTGCATATCTTTAACTTGTTTGGAATTATCATCTGTCATTAAAAATAAATCATTAACTAGGACATAACTGTGATCGAATAAATGTAGTCATAATTACTATCAAAACCTTTCAACTCCATAACATTATAACCACAATTGACTTCATATCCCATGTCTTGTTATTATAACAAATGTTCTTAGCAACTGATATATAACCGCGTACAAGTTGTATATTTAATAACTTGATTTCAAAGGATAAATAATATACTAGACGTTATCTAAGAAGATATATTATAATGTAAATCTATATGAGTATATATGACTACAACTAAAAATAGTATGACATAAAATGAAAGAAAACTTACAAGACCCAAGTATTTTGTAGTCATATTAAGATAATATGACTTTAATTATACATATAAAGTCATATTAAACTCAGATCGGGTATAGGCATATTAAAAAACATCTATATGACCCAATTTTGTCACTGAGATTACTGTCAATTGTGTCTTAATCGATATGTTTGTCAGATATACGCTTTAATAAGATACTAACAACTTAGATATTATATGTATTTATGCAAACAACATCTGCTTTTAATAAATGTGTTAATATGGATTGTTCATATCCCATGTCTTGTTATTACAACAAATGTTCTTATCAACTGATATACTACCACGTACAAGTTGTGTTTTAATAACTTGATTTCAAAGGATAAATATTATACTAGACGTTATATAAGAATATGTATTATAATGTAAATCTATATAAGTATATGACTAAAACCAAAAAGAGTATGGCATAAAATGAAAGAAAACTTACAAGACCCAAGTATTTTTGTAAAGTCATAATAATATAATATGACTTTAACTATACACATAAAGTCATATTAAACACAGATAAGGTATAGACATATTAAAAATCATCTATATGACCCAATTTTGTCACTGAGATTACTGTCAATGTCTTAATCAATATGTTTGTCAGATATACTCTTTAATAAGATACTAACAACTTAGATATTATATGTATTTATGCAAACAACACATGCTTTTAACGAATGTGTTAATATGGATTGTTACACTTGTTTGACTATCTACTACATATTGAATGAATTTTGTTTTCACTTTTGGTATGTAATGTATACAGTGCCATAATGGAAAACTAAAAAAAACAAATATATATATATATATATAAATAAACTCAACTACTTTTTAATCTCTAACTAGACTGCATTACCTATCAAATTTAATGATAATAAAGATTGGAAGCCTGTAGTAAAGTTATAATCCCCAAATTCCCACTGGAACAAACATTTTGTATCCTTGTGTAAATTATTATGTATAAAGACAGGGTATATGCAGAGTATTATGGAATGTGATAGAGTTGATTTTTGCATTAGTGGTTTTGTTTAGTAATTCAAAATAGGAATCGTATACACGATAAACTAAGATTTCAAATTTGAAATTTGTTATTATGATAACGTTGGAAGACAATAGGAGAGCGGTAATGGTACCTGGATAGAATTCAATGTCGTGCATAGTTCAGATTTTGTAGAAGTTGTTCAAACTAAATCCCTAATTTGTCGCAAAATGAACCAACAAGGAGAAGGGATGGACCTAGCTACTTGGAGAATTAAATATTAAGAGACTTCATTTGAAAGTGGTGTATCTTTCAACTTATACAAACCGGGTTTATACCCCACCCAAGTTGAGATACCATTTGATTAAAGACCATATTAAATATCCGTGGATACTTATCAAAATGGTTTGACAAGCTGTGTATATCTATCAAGCCTATTACTCATCCTAATTTTGATGCCAAAGCCCAATACAAATAACAACCCCAATGAATTGAGTCGATATTAACCATTACTCACACATTAAAGACACATTCAATTTACTTTGACTTTCTATTCTTGAAAATATGAAAATTCTCTGTACAGGCTACCATCATATCTTCATCAAAATGGGTTCGGTATTTATGTATGCAATTGTTTTGATCAATATTTTCTTAAAATACACAGCCGTCGTATAAAGGTAATAGTTGAATAGACAATTAGTGTTTAGCCCAATTTCATAGGGGTGTTTTTACTCTGACCCATCCCGATTTCGAAATTAGTACTTAACCCAGTTTTTTGTTTTTAACCCAACTGTTTTGCATTTGGCCCAATTTTTTTTTTTATTTTTTTATAATATATTTTAGATTATTAATTATAATATGACCGCATTGCCCTTATTGTTTAGCTTGTTTGTAACAGTCATGAAATTGTGCTAACTACTAATTTTCTAAATATAAAATAATTTTCATCCTAAAGATAAGTACTAGTAGTTACTCAAAAGAAAAGATAAGTACATACTAGTAGCTTTATCACATACAAAGTGATTCAAATGATGCTTCTCTCTAATACTTCTCAATACAAAAGAAATTATTTTCCCATTGATACACATTCACCAGGAGGACACGAGGTATAATTAATGTATAAAGAGATTATCATGTAGAACTCCTTCCCTTATTCATACATTTTCCCCTTGCATGAAATTAAGTGGAGCCTTGTTCTTTCTTGGTGCTCCGTATCCAACTCCTCCATAGCAAACCATCTAACCTCAATTCCTCCATTCGTATATGTATATATATATATATATATATATTTATACATAGTGATAATGATAAAGATGATGATGGAGGTTTTTTAGAGTTTTATCGCAATCATAACGAATGCAGATATGCTCTTATTGTTGTTGGCATTGTTGGTAGGCCAGAAAAACTCGTTTCATGAGAATTTTATTTTATTTATATATAAACATCCTGGAAAGACATATTAGGGTATTTTATTTTATTTATATATATACACACATCATGGAAAGATATGTTAGGGTTGTTAGTAGCATGTCTTTTTAACATATGCGCATTCTAATATGTCTTTGATTTTATGTAATTTTTTTATTTTTAGTTGTTAGCGTATGTAAGGAGCATAAAAAAATTAGGATTTCTGGCAGTTTTGAAATTAAATTGAAGTTATAATATGTCTTTGAACATGTTTGATTCCCTTACATATCATATAAAGACATATTAGGGATGCTGGTAATATGCCTTTTTAACATGTGCGCATTTTAATATGTCTATGATTCTCAGTAATTTTTTATTTTTAATTGTTAATAGTATGTATGCAGCATTATGATTTAGGATTTCTAGTATTTTTGAAATTAATTTCAAGTTCCTTAATTAAATGGATGTTTCTTTTGAAATTTCGGATATTAATAGATTTCAAAATTCAAAAGTTTGCTATATTTTTTTTAAAAAAAGAAGCTAAATCTTAGGGATAATTAATTTGTTTACTTGAAAATTCAATTAAGAGTATTTTAGGGAAATCACATAAATATTAATATTGGGAAAAACAAAACAAAAACAAGAAATTAATGATTATCCATTGTTTTGGGTCATTTCCTAATTTCCCTAAACAGGTGGGTTAAATGCAAAACTATTTGAAACAAATGGGCCAAAAACAAAAAGGCCCATAATTGAAACCAATATACTATTGGTTACATCACTAGGTAGTCTAGATAAGTATACGTCATTGAGCATCTGTATGTTATTCAGTTTTTTTGTTAATTTTGATTTGTATGCTGAGTAATATGCATACGTGAAAGGTGTAAACACTGAAGATCGAAATAATAGTCAAACAAAAAAAGGACAACCGAGAGACCACGACATCAAAAAATCATTTCATATTGGGTATTATATTTCGATGTGATACGATTTAATCGATATACGGGTAAAAATTTTTATTCTTCTTCAATATATTTGTCATTATCATGATCCATCTTATAAGAACAAATACATAATACAATGGCTTTAACTACTTTTAAAAAATATATTTATTGTCTAACAAACGAGGCTCTTTTTTTTCAAATACGACATCCAACCGTGGAAAATTAAGCTACGTTTATTCATGAGATTGATTATAACGTATGACACGAGGAGAAAATATTACTTTGCAGACTATAGTTGTGCAAGGTATGTTACCGAGAAAAACCATTTTATTAAGGTTAGTACTATGACTGATATGTCTATTGCAATAGTATTTGGCCATACGTAGTATGACTGAATGTTGTAATTTCATTTCGGATAAACTGCACTCGTTTGCATTTTAGCTTAGATTTATTTGAATTTCAAAATATTTCTAATCATAATAACTAACTCATGTTAATTTAAGATTAATTTATGTTTATATTTATTTTTGATAAAAATAGTAAAAAGGGCAACGTTGGAAAACAATAAATGAATAAATAATAACTAATCTAATTAAATAAAAAACATAATCATAATTATCCAATAAAATGGGCCAACAACTAATTACGGAAATCTAATGGGTTAAATACAAAACGATTCAAAATTGTTGGGCTAAATACAAAAAGACACTTTTTTTTTGTTGACACAATTTTCTTAGATGATGGAGATAACTGAAAAGTGCGGTTGGCACTAGAAACGATCACTTGATTGATACTGACCAAGAAGATAAAACTTTCATGAGTTAACTAATTTAATTATTTGTGTAAACATGGCCTTAGTAATCCTTTTTAAAATAATATTTACTGTGTATTTGTTATGAATGAAATTGAGTTCACGTCATTTATAATTGAGGTATTTTTTATTATTATTCGCATCATGGTATTTTCGCTTGACGGTAGAAATCAATCCCTCGAGGTAATGTCAGGTGTTTTTGACGGGGACCCCTCCCATCAAAGTCTACTTCATTCACTATAATCGAGGTATCTATGGGCCGAGCTTTTATAGTTTACCCCCATCAAGACTTTTGCAATTTTGTTATGATGTAGATCCACCATCGGAGTATTGGATTTGAAGTTACTTTGTCTATTAAAGAGTTATTAATAATTTCCCCCTTAAAGTTTGCCAATTTTGCGCTTATGTTCATGAAGTTCATTTTGCATAACGTTTGTCCTTAAAGTTTGCTCGTGTTTTCACTTTAGTCTGAAATTCCATTCGCCTTCAGGTTTTTTAACGAAAAATATCGTGTGTTGCACGTGGACACTATAGTGGTATAAAACGGTCAAGCCATTATAATGATCTCATATGTGTTTGTCTTAAAACTAAATTAGGGAAAAATCAAAGTGCGGAGTTGAAAAAATAGCAGAGAGAGAAAAAGTGAACAAAATAAAGTAAATTCGTTCCATTGAAAGTTTTAATTAGGACAAAATGAGCTGAAAATTAAAGAATTTCCTATACTTACCAAACAATAAATATTGTTTTTATAATCTAGTCTTCACTAGAATTCTTTTAAAAAATAGATATGGACGTCCTACTGGTCCCCCTTCTCTCTCTCCCCTCTCTCCCTAGCTACTAATAATGGTAGTTGTTAAATACACTTAAAAAGTTAGCACTTTAGTATTAAAGATTCGTTTGATTGGTAAATTATCTCATTTATAATTATTTTATTATAAATTAACAAATTATAAATTTTTTCATCTCAATAACAAAACAAAAAAAACGTTGTGTGATTTTTTCCGCATGAACTTACATAATATTTATAAGTTATGCAATTTCAACTATGTTTTTATTTTTTATGATTTATTATCCTATGTATTAACTTAAGTTTATAATTGTAACGACCCGACCCGGCTGGGTCCGAAAACGCAATAAAAATGAAATCCAACTTTATTTATACATCAAGATAATTTTGAAAATACAAATTACAATCTCTCCGCTCTACAAATCAAATAGACTTCGGGTAGTCATGATTGAAAAATATTGGTTATATTATGACATTTTTAATGTAGAAAAAATTATGGTTATTTTTTTTTACATAATTCTATAGTCATGATGGATCTTGTTTAATTTATCTTGATTAGTAGATTTTAAATATTAAATTTTGTATTTTAAGTTACAGCATTTTTAATGTAGAAAATGGGTAAAATTTTGTCTCGAAAATGTGCAATTGCCTAGAAAATAAATACAAGCACCCCCCCCCCCCCACCCCACCCCCAACCCCACACACACAAAGAAAGTGTTTTCCTTGTTTTGGTGAAAGAGCATGTGAGTAAAAGTGGAAAAATATTTTTCCTAGAAAAAAAGGTCAATCAAACACCCTTAAATTATCAAATCAAGTGGAAAATGGGTATTTTCCATGAAAAAAAGCCAATCAAACACATCTTCCATATATCCTCTCACTTGTCTCCCAAAATGATAATACTAGACGGTGCCCAACCTTCTAGTCAAATCGACTCTGTTTGAGTCACCAGCACCATATATAAAAATAGAAAAAGGAGCGGCAGTTCATAATACACATGAATGAAAATATCTCAAAAAAAATGTTTTACCAACAATAAAATATTTACACAACATCAATCCACTCAAGAATTTAACAAACCACCACTTAACCTCATACATTGTTCTTTTTCAATAACATATTAAAAACTATCCGCCTCACTCACTTCACCCAGTCGAAACGTTGCTCTAAGCTTTACATGACTGTAATTTATTAGAATTTATTGGCGAGTAAAACAAACCATATACTAATCAATTCCACGGCAATTAAACCCACAACAATAAATAACATTAATTCATAAGGCCAAGTAAAAACATCAAATTTAATCAATGTAATAAATTCAAAAAAAATGCAACACATAAAACAATAAATAAATATTACAAAAATTTAAATACACATTAAATATAGTTCATTACCTTAAAAATAGTATCAATAGTTTCGAAAGCTCCATAGCTTCTAGTTTAAGGGTGTGTTTGACGTACCGGATAAGGAGGTGTGATAAAGGTCGGATAGGATAATAGTCGAAATTAGTCGAAGAGGAATATAATAGAAAAAGAATCAGTCGAATAAGGATTAAGTGGGATCGAACAGGATAAGGACTAGTCGGATAAAGATTTAATGGACTTTGCATTTGATGAAGTTCCGAATTACAAGTCCAGATATTATATAATACAACTTGTTTTTCTTTTAAAAATATATGCAATTTTAATTATTGTCCACAAATTATTTTTAATTAACTAATGCAATTCTCCTATTTATAAATAAATTATATTCATTTTGTTATCCGGCAACCATGGAATAAAATAATACCACCTATAAGGGTGGTATATATTTATCCGGTTCTAAAGGGATAAAATGTATTTATAAATAAATTATATTCATTTTGTTATCCGGCAACCATGGGGTAAAATAATACCATATATAAGGGTGTTATATATTTATCCGGTTCTAAAGTGATAAAATGATAATTAATACTGAATGCATTCCAATTCCGTGTTGCAACAAACGTGAAATGGGATTAAAATATCTTATCTACCATTGCGCCAAACACATGATATGATTTTATTTTTAGAAAACTAGTATTACATCCTTATTTTTTTGACTTAGAAAGATTTAGTCCCTCCCAAGATACAAAATTAGGATTACATCCTTATGTTGACTATTTGACCCAAAATTTAAGTGATGCATGTTTAAATTTTGTTGACTTGGTGATGTAGATGACTAAGAATGCCCTTACAATTATTTATGGAATGAATTAGTAATTAATTTGATACAATTTAAGCCTTAAGGTTCCTATAATAAACGGAAAATTACTAATTTTAAGGATTTGGGACCATTATCTGTCTTAATAGTTTTGTATCTACAAGCTAACGATTTTCCGAAGTTTATTACCATTATTATTTTATTCAAATATTACTTAATATTTTACACATTTAATTTAAAATTATTTTAAAAGCTTACATGATTAAAATAATTTTTCAAAAACAAAGAGTTAGAGTTATGTTAAGAAACTTAATTTGAATTTTTAAATACATTTGACATTTTTTAAACAGAAACATTTCATTATATTTACAATTTAAATTCATTTTTCATTACTCATTGAATTTTGATCGTATGTGATTTTCAAGCTTTATGCATTGCGTGATCTGAAGCAAACAACTTGTTTGCTATCCTTTATTCAACCTTCTGCAGTCAACCAAATTTGACATGCAGGTATAGTTTTTTCCTTCCCATTCTTTTTAGTTTTTTTTTCGCAAACTCGTTTTATTGTAAATAACTATAACTATTTGATTACAATGTTTGAATGTAACAAACATATATCCATAATCATCACTATTCATATAAATTTTTCACTGTCATGCATATGTTCTAACTATCCCTGTGTCATGCATATGTTCAAAAAGTTCATATAAAATTTTCACAATTTTTTTTTTCTTTTTTACATAATTAAGTAAATCAAATAAACAAAGGAAAAATAGTATAATTTATTAATATATACATAATTTAGATATCATCTAAAACAAATAGTATATTCTGATTAAAAACCACCATTTTTTTTTAAAATCACCATTAAATCTAAAAATAGTTGCAGCAAAAAATTATTAATAAATACATACGTGAATATATCTGTTTATGAAGAAATAATCATTTTAAAATAAACGAATAGCACCAAAAATTTATTGAATCATCCCTTAATCTGAAAATAATACAAAAAAACAATTATCAATAATTACACAAATTATATATCTGTTTATGTGAAATAAACAGTCTTATCTAAATTAATACCACTGGAAAAATTATGTAAATCAACATTTAATTCTTTAATAAATAATATGAACATAAAATTATTAATGAATAACTGTTCTTTAAATCCAAAATAAACAGTTTGTCATAAAACAAGAAAACATGAAAACATTAACAATGACTGTATTTTCTAAAAAATTGTGATACAGTTATAAATATGTAAAAATACATGAATAAAATTTTCAGATTGTCTAAAATGTATATATTAAGTATAAATACAAAAAAAATATTCAGATATGTTAATAATACTATTTAAAAAATGTGAAACAATTAATAACAAATAAACAGTTATCATAAAATATTTAATCCAAAATAGTATTATTAAAATATATTATGTATATATTAACATAACACAAATATTATAATTAATACAAAAGAAAAATTATTCAGATATTTTAGTACTAATTTTTGGAAAACGTAAACGGAAATTAAAAACAATTAATACAGTACCACAAATTTATTACTAATATTTAGTTAACTAAATGTCAAAAACTTTCCAAATTTCAAAACCTTTAATTATAGGAATCACTAATTTCATCCAATAGGAGTAGTTTAGTCGAACCAAAATTTTACATAATCTGAGCTGTCAAATAATTAAGGCAAGAGGAAATTAAGGTAAGAGGGACACAAAACTAAAATACATCTTTCGATGGACTAAATCTTACAAATTCAAAATAATAGGGATACAATACTAATTTCCCCGTTTGTTGACTTTTGGTGCTTGAGCCAATATCTTGAGTAGTCCGAACTCCAAAGATTGTCAGTGGGTAGAGCCAGACGGATGTTGGCCAAAATCACTGATGGCACTGCTGCACTCACTAGAGTTGTTGTAGTCCTGGCCTTCAAGTACCATCTTGGCGAATTTCTTCATGTCCTCCTTGTACTGGGCAGTGTCATAATCTGCAATTTCATGAGAACCATATATAGTACTGTGTCCGGGTCTATTGCCCTCGTTTAAATCATCCAGAGACATATTCCCCTCTAAAGTTCGAACTATCTGCATTTTAAGAGGCACCATGGAGATTCTTATGTTTAGTTTCAAATTCAAGATACTCAATCGAAGGAGTGAAAAATGAAGAACAAAGATGGCTAACAACACAAAAAAGAGATGAAGTTATCTCATCAAACATAAAAAGTGCCAGAGCGGACAAAACCATGCTAGGATCGTCACAAAATTTGTGCCTTCAATTGAATAATAAATGCATAGAAGACCTATTGCACATTACGCCCAGAATAATACGAAATATACAAATTAACATTGAAGTGAGAGAGGAGAAAGAAAGAGAAAGCACTGGAAATATGGGTCCCATTTATTACAAATTTTAAGAATAGCAATTTTAATACACAAAACATGTGAGAAGTCATATTATTATATTATATTTTAGACATATAATGTAAGCAACATAGAAGTAGCAAAAATACCTGGCTCATTCGAGGTCTGCGCCGTGCCAAATGACGAACACAAACAGCAGCACAAGCAACCATACGAACCATCTCTTCAGAGTCATAATTCTTGTGCAATCTTGCATCAGCTAAAGAATCAAAGTTGCCATCATCCAAACCTTGAGCCATCAAAGGCCTCGCCTATAATAGATAGACAAAGTACCTTTTTTTAACGTATATGGGCATAAGTAAATTTAATTATTTTAACCTTCAAAACTTATTTGTTCCGCAATAATATAAGCTTAATAAAGCTGAAGGTCACTGCTGTGGTCCAGTGGACTTTGTCATTACTTGGATGATGTTTAGGGGGTACACGCATACACACACACGAATGAAAACTTAAAAGGTTATGAAAAACTAACAATATATATACACACATACCAAGAACTATTGACCAATGGTTTCAGAGACGTTCGATTACTACCATTGTAAGTGCAGAAACAGAATACTCACCCAGTCAACAATATTTTCATCCACAAAGAATTGAGCTTTATCAATGGGTCGCCGTCCGGTGATTAATTCAAGAAGCACAACCCCGAAGGAGAAGACATCTGACTTATGAGTTAGTTTCCCCGAAAGAGCATACTCTGGAGCTAAATAACTGCAAGTGGTGAGCATCCGTATGTGAAAGGAAAAAAGAACGTATATAGGATAATACTCAAACATACAGGGAGATATGATATCTTAAAGGAAATATGCTTAATGTCAATTATTGCAAAATAAGTATTACCCAAAAGTTCCCATTATACGGGTAGAGACACGAGTATCAATATCAGAAGTGATACGCGCAAGTCCAAAATCTGCAAGCTGAAAGAGAAAGGACATGAACATCATAATTGTGATAACTATTTTATCAATCAATATACATTATATAAATCAACAAATAAATAGTAACAGAAAGTGGTGTCTCAATATTCAGACACCACACTAATTGACCTCACATTAGGACGCTTGATGAACCAACATTTGATATGCAGAGAGACCCTATTCTGTTGGGACAAACGAATAGCGATATAAACATGTATGGTGTGTTTTGTCATTGAAAACTCACCGCAGTGGAAACTGTTTCCACTGTAGAGAGATTTTCATGTAAACGAAATATCTGTGCCTGTTTGGTTGGTATCAAAAACGATGACAATCAACTGCGGTACTTTATGGTGTTCGTGTTTAGTTGGTTTGCATTAAAACATGGGAAACAGTGTAAAAGTAGATAATAGTTTTTTCGTTTACAACACCAAGAAAACACACTAATTTTTCATGTATATATATGTGTATATTCACATATATTTGTCTATGGATCTTGAGACTAGCTCAACAATAAGCTACATTTTAAAGACAACTTGGATTTATATGTTGGTGTGTGGACGTGTGCATGCTCTATATATATATACTACAAAAAATTTGTTACTTCCACCTTTGCCTCAAAATTGTTATCAAGAAGAATGTTTGCGGCCTTGATATCACGATGTATAATCTTGGGCTGACCTGCAAATATAATTAAACTTCAAAATGATTGTTTTGAGTCTACAATAAGGGAATTGTTTCATTGAAAACTCACAGCTCTCATGCAAATATGCCAATCCTTTTGCAGCTCCTAGAGCAATTCTCATCCTAGTTTCCCAGTTCAATGGAGCTTGCCCGTTCTCTGCAATTTTATTTTATCTTGGATGAGACCGGATTTAATTATGAAGAATAGATGGAAATCTGAACATACCATAACCATTAATATGTATATGGTCCTTGAGTAGCATCAACTTTAGTGTCCAAACACAGTAATAAAACTTTCTAGCCTCTAGAATCTATATTCTATGTGTGCATTAATCACAAGATCTCAAGCATAATATAACAAGCATTAAACATGGTGAATAATGAAGCAAGTATCGAGTTAAATCTTAGGGTGCACCGTGTAAATGGAACTCCATGGTGTTTGAAAGAGATATGTCCTAGGACTATTCATAGATTATGATTTGTACTTGGATATTTTATGCTTATTGTTATTAATAAAGTCTATTTATTATACTTTATATTCTCTTGTAAATAATATATATTAATACTAGTTCATCAAGTACGTGACTTGATTGTGGGATGCTAGTAATGTTATAATAATATTATTTAGATGTCCCTAATCATGTGTCAATAACCTAGGATCACATTGATATAATGATTAGAGTATGGGTTAGCTGATGATTATGTTCCACAAGTCATGGATATGGAAATATCAAGCTGAACATACTGATACTTGTTAGGGAACAAAGTATTGGACTGACCCGCTTTGGGGACACTGCGAGGAGTGTTACATAATGTCATCAGTGATGTTCCCCATTTGTGATATCGTATTATCCTCAGACCTGAGATCGCCATGGTTACCAACATAGGGATTAGCATGTCAGGCATTATCAAACGTTGCTCTTGATCGAGTAATTATAAAGATGATGACCGAGCATACTATGAACTATGTAGAGGTATGTGGTTGATCAAGATGGGATTTGTCACTCTCATATATTGAGAGAGATATCGTTGGGCCCCTTGATAAGTGTAATTAATATTTGCATGGCCATGCACAAATGAGATGTCATTTGTTTTAGATTAATTATACTTAGAGATCAAGAAATAAAGATTGAACTATACAAGAATGACACTTGCCTAGTCTTGTGTTCAATCTAGATATCGATTGACAAAAGGAGTTAATATGTGGAATATCAATTTAAGGTTGTGTCGTTTTTGACCTTTATACCCTTTGGATAGTAGTAATGTTTTACTAGAGACCGCTTACTATTCATATAATAAAACGGGCTTTTAATTATACTGCCAAAGAGTGTAAAACCTACAGGGTCGCACACCAAAACGAGTTGGATCAAAACGAATTAAAACAGGCCAAGTTGGACTTGGGCACAGTTCGTTTGTTGCTTAGGGTTCTCACTAGGGTTCCCTTATAAAAGGGAACCTTTGTTCATCCTGGATGTTATGGGAAATTTTTGAGAGGCTAGAGAGTCGAAATAATTGAGAGAACCCTAGAAGGCACTAGTACACCAAGCAAGGATCTCATCTCGTTCGTGTGTGCATACCGTAGAGGCGTCGTAATTTCTACGCTAAGGACGACAACAACAGAAGGATCCGATCCATCCTGTTCGTTTTAGTAACGTCAAATCACATATAAGGTATGTCTTCTGTCGATTTTATTGAACAGCATAGATCTTAGGGTTTATAGATTAGTACGTAAATTTGTGTATGTGATGCATAATTACTGCCCTAATTACTAACAGTTTGGAACAAACTCATAAACTAGTATTCTCTAAGCCCCAGAACTACAGTATCCTACTAGTGAAACAAGATTATTATGATTAACACGACTAATAATCTCCACTTCAGCCTGAAATTCACGCTCCCCTTGCCCACTACCAACTTTTAGCTGCTTAATTGCAACCTCTTTCCCATCCGAAAGGACTCCTTTATGAACATACCCAAAACCCCCTTGACTGAGGAGGTTGGTGTTGGAGAAACCATCTGTAGCTAGGGCTAGTTCTTCATATGTAAATGTGCTGTTCAAGAAACCAAAACCAAATTGAGTTGATGGTCGTCGAAGTTGGTTCTCGGAGCTTGAGCTACTGGTTACTGAAGGTGGTGGTGGGCCACCCATTGTATATAAATTGGCACTCTGCTGCAAATGTTGACATTGACCATCAACAAGGACATCTGGAGAAAGCAAAAATCAATCCAAAATTGTGCATTAGAATATGTTATTACAAAGTCTTCATAGCATTGAAAAGACAAAACAACCTTATAAGGACTACAATAATTCTAAAATAGCCAGACTCATTTTTAAGATCAACTGATTATGTCAATTTTAATGTCAATGGGTAGGATGCTTTTGTGAAAAATCTATGTGAACACCGAAATTCATTGATCTTGAGAGTTTGTTGTGCCTAAAAAAAATTCCTAAAGAATGGAATATCCACTCCTCAAACCTGCTGTGGCTTCATCCTGTCAAGATATTTGTAACTTTCATAAAATATGTATCATTTTTAACCTCATTTTTGTAGGTAAACCTACCCATTACTAATAAATAAATAAAAAAGAAAGTTATCGAACAAAAAAGAACTTGTAACCATCCACGACCTACTTTCTTCAATTGTCTGTTGGGCTGTTGAATAGTTTAATAATCCTTCAAAAGTAATTCAAAGGATAAACATATGAATCTTGCTCATATTTTAAGCTTATCATTAAATCCTTGCTTCATCACTAAGCATTATCCTCGACAAAATGAAATCAAAGAAATCCAAAATAGACCAATAAATAAATACAATAAAACCCAAGTCAGAAATCCAACAATTTAAATTTGTCTAAATAATCAAACGATAAAGCTGTTTGTTGAAATCCAGCACAGCATAGAAAATCAATAAACTAAAATTCTCACATATATTAGAAGTCAATATATAATTTATTTATAATTGTTAACTTGAGAAAAGAGAGACGAGAGAAATAGAAGAGAATTATATTATGATTTGAAATACATGGTACAATAAGAGATGATCCTATTTATAGGACAAAGAAAGTATCACCTTGAATCAATCTATGGGATTCAAGGGTTTTGAAAGATTTAATTGTAGATACAAGATTTAAAGTCAACATACAAGATATACAAAAAGTCATAACTCAATATTCACTAAATATTCTCTAACATCCCCCCCTCAAACTTAAGGTGGCAGATGAGAAACCAACTTAAGTTTGGAGACAAGATCTTGAAAATGGCCAGGCGGATGGACTTTTGTAAATAGGTCTGCATGTTGTTCTTTAGAGGAGATGGGCAGGAGGTAAATAGAATTGCTAGTAACATGTTGACGAACAAAATGACAGTCAATCTCAATATGCTTTGTTCGCTCATGGAAAACATCATTATGAGCAATCTGAATGGCACTTCGATTATCATAGCCAATTGTTGTTGGGAGATGTTGAGGGACTCCTATATCTGAAAGTAGCCACTGTAGCCAGATGACTTCTTGAGCAGTGTCAGCAAGGGCACGATATTCTGCTTTTGTACTAGAGCGAGAAACAAGAGATTGTTTCTTGCTATGCCAAGATATGAGGGAATCTCCCAAGAAAATATAGTACCCAGTGGTTAACCCTCGATTGGTGGGATCTCCTGCCCAGTCGGAACCAAAGTAGACGCGTAGCTCTAAAGAGGATGTAAAGGAAAAGTGAAGACCGTGGAACAGGGTCCCTTTGATATAGTGAAGGATTCGAAGAATAGCTTTATAATGAGTAGAACGAGGTGCTGACATGAATTGACTGACAATGTGAATAGCATGGGTAATGTCTGGTCGAGTGACAGTGAGGTAAACCAAACTACCAACTATTTGTCAATACAAAGTGGTATCACTTAAATGAGTACCATCAAGAGGGGTAAGCTTATGATTCGTTTCTAGTGGTGTAGGAGCGATTTTACAGTCGGTGAGACCGGTGCAGGTAAAAATATCAGAAGCATACTTTGCTTAAGAAAGATAATACCTAGTAGAGTCAGAAAGGACTTCAAGGCCCAAGAAATAGTTTAGACGACCAAGATCCTTCATTTCAAACTAAGCACGAGGAGCTTGCTTAAGACTATATAAGGCATGATGCAACTTGCAGACTTGAGATGTAGAGTGTGGAACCCCTGTAGGTGGTTTCATGTATACTTCTTTAGAAAGATCGCCATTGAGAAACGCATTTTTCACATCCATCTTAAATAAGTCTCATTTTCTAATGGCTGCATTAGCGACAAGACTTTTGACATAAGTTAATTGGGCAACAAGAGCAAAGGTTTCCTTGTAATCAATACCGTATTCTTGGTTAAAACCTTTTGCTACAAGACGAGCTTTGTATCGATCAATGGACCTGTCGGATTTAGTCTTGATTTTGTAAATCCATTTACGTCCAACTGTTGTCTTTCCTAGGGGAAGAGTGACTAATTCTCAAGTTTGAGCTTTTTTCAAGGCTTGTAATTACTCAGACATAGCTTGCAGCCACAATGGATTAGCACTAGCTTCTTTATAAGAGGAAGGCTCATAATGAGAGAATATCTTGGAGTAACAGTGATAATCGCGAAGGTGGTGAGGGAGCTCTCTTACCCAAGTGGATTGTCGTATAGGTGGTGGAACGATTGATTAACTTACAGGATCAACAGGCATGACATCATCAGTGGGATGATCCGTTGTTGGATGCTCATTTGAAGATGGAGTTTGGAATGGCGGTTGATTATGTGGTGTATCAGGATCAGTGATGAATATATCAGGAGAGACAAAGGAAGTAGGATAATCAAGATCATTGATGGATGAATTAGAAGAGACAGGGATATGGAGATTAGAAGACAGATTGTCCGAATTAACTGATCCTATTGAAAAATCGATTGAGGAACTAGTGAAGAAAGGGAGAGGAGAATCCTCAAAAATGTGAAATTTTAAAAAAGAGGAGAACATTTTATGCTCCCAGAAGATGACATTAAGGACCGAAGTCGGTCAACAGACACATGTCCTAAGCGGGAATGCCATAGTGAAAATGAAAAACTAGAGGGAGAAGTGGAAGCTATAGTATAACCTGATGAAGTAGAAAGGTTTGATGCAATCTTATAAATTTGAGGGGTATAGAGATGGGTAAGTTCAAACATGCGTCCAACCTTACAGCCTATCCCAATAACTTCCCCGTCTGTGGATCCTACACACGACAACCAGAATAGGAGAATATTACATATAGTCCAAGCTCACATAATTGGCTAACAGAGATAAGATTAATGGTTAATTTTGGGACATGAAATGTGGTAGGGAGGGATAGGGTTGAGGTTGATACAGATCCTATATGGTTGACATTTAATTGAGAGCCATCAACAGTGTTAATGGGAGATTAGTGTGAGACACGAGTTTTGTCTGTGAATATAGTAAAATCAGCGGTCATATAGTTACAGCAGCCAGAGTAAAAAAACCAAGAATTACCTGAGGTTATTGACATAGTAGAACTAGATGAGGACAAAGCTTGTGTAAGAAGCATAAAAAGCTCATCTCGAGAGATAGATGCAGTAGAGTTTCCTAGATTGGTCGTCGGAGATGTTGGTATATAGAGTTGAGTGCATCTGTGAGGATTCATGCTACAATCATCTTGATAATGACCGGATCCCTTCCTATGGTAATACTTGCATGTTCTTTTATGACAATTCAAAAGATCATGGTTCGATCTATAGCAATAGGCGCAATTGTGTAGATATCGATCCATTTGTAACTAGAATATAGAGGCTTGATCTGGCAAAATAAAGACTGATTCTAGAGGTAATCGGAAGATTTGGATTTGATTTAGGATGAATTGGAAGGTCGGGGATTGATATGGAAATAACATAGACTTTTGGTGTAAATATGAAAATTACAAGTAAAGCGTGGGGACCAATATGGAAATAATAAAAAATATTGGGGTCAATATGGATAAAACAAAAGGTTTTGGAGTCAATATAGAAATAATGAAAAATATTGGGGTCAATATGGATAAAACAGACAGTTTATTACTCTCTTCTGATGATTGGGACAGTAATAAGGAAACGTTTTTTTTTCTTTTTTTTACCTCTGATACCATGTTAACTTGAGAAAAGAGATATGAGAGAAATATAAGAGAATTATATTATGATTTGAAATATATGGAACAATAAGAGATGATCCTATTTATAGGACAAAACAAGTATCACCTTGTATCAATCTACGAGATTCAAGGGATTTGAAAGATTTAATTGTAGATACAAAATTTAAAAATAACTTACAAGATATGCAAAAAGTCATAGCTCAATATTCTCTAACAATAATAATATAAATAAGGGGCTTTTTGTTTTTAACCCAGTTTTTTTGAATTGTTTTGCATTTAACCCACTAGATTTTTGTAATTAGTGGTTGGCCCAATTTATTGGATAATTATGATTTTGATATTTATTTAATAATTTCTGAAATTACAAATTTATTTATTGAATTCCCGTTATTGCCCTTATTATTTTTTCCCAACTAATATTAATTATAAAATAAAATTAAAATAATACAAAATTAGATTTTGTTAGTTATCAAGATTATACAATTTTTGAAATTCAAATGAACAAAATCGAAAGTCAAAACAAACCAAAGATTCAGTGGGACGACATGAACCATGAAGTCATAATACGTGGTTCTATAGAATTATGAAAGTCATATAAGAATTAATAAAATTCTATGTTGTTTTCGAGTTAAGAAGCGATGTTACCTTGAAATATGAACACCTGCATTTGTGATCACATGAGCTAATTTTGTAACCGATTAATCATAACAATGGGTTGATGTATGGTAATTTTTCCTCAGTTGCATGTTGTACCTGAAAAATTTGAATCAAGTTTATAAGACGGTAAAATTAATTTTTTGTGAGTAGTAGCATCATGTATAATTTGACGTATTTTCCTTAATATTTATTAAAATAACAAACAATATGTGTAATGAAGAACAAACTTTTTCTTTCCATGATAATCACCGGTAGTCATTATAATAAGATATTATTTCAACGTAATATAATACGTAGGGTAACAATTACGGTGTCTTATCCAAGTGTCATACATAATATCAAGCTATGATCAATACTAGTTTTACATATGTTTAATACTCAAAATTATTAAAAAAAATAACAATCAAGGAAATAGCTTGTGAAAGTATTGTGGGAACGACTTATCTGGGCCTAAAAATGACGGGATCGATCCTCTGTTATTTGCAGCTTTCTTCAGTATTAGCTAGACATGGGATTTGCAAAAACACAAAGTGAAACAAATACATTGGATATTTAGGATACTAGTGATGACGTTGTTGTTGAAGACTTTACAGAGAAATATGATATTTTGATGAAAATTTACCAATATGGAGCAAAATATCAGTGATCTTAGATGTTAAAGTTTATCAAACACAGATAGGTAGACAACTGGGGCTTTTTGTGATTATGGGCCTGGGTTATAATGTGTGAGCTTAATGGGCTAACAAAATTAACATCACTGTAAATGTATTCGTGTAGTTATCAAAATGTATTTTGTGTGGCTTTGAGAAAATGGAGCATTAAGTCGGGTCGGAAAAAACCCGGCCAACATAAACCATACGAACCATCGTTTTCAAAAAAGTTTTCCAAATCTTTGCTTTTTATCGAGTTGGTTCCAAAGCTAACTGAAAGTACATTCTGCGACAAATTAGGGATTCCGTTTTTCCTTAGAGTGTAGTATCTAAACAAAACAACATCCACATAAAAAATCAGGTATTGTTACCACTTTCATATTATATACCAACCTTATCATAATGATTGATTTTAAATTTGAAACATCAGTTCTACCATCTATTCGATTCCTATTTTAAAATCATTACCATATCCATTATTTTTGTTTTCAAATTTCATATACCTCTGTATTTACCCTAACAATATACGTCATTTTCACACAAAACTGCAATGGTTGCTGATTTTGTGGGTTTGTGAGAAAACATTTTATAGCGTGTTTAATTTCTTGTAATCAATCAAACTGGCAGGTAATTCTTTTCATTACGGATTAGGGTGTTGATGAGTTTAGGTTTCTATGCTCTTGATTTTTTATTTTTTTTTTTTATTTATACCATTGAAGTATATACTTACCATTCTCGTATGCAAGAACAAGTAATTTAAGGAGTAATACATATTGAAAAAAATACATATTAACATAAATGTATGAGTAAGGGTCAGTAAGCATAATGAAACTCAATACAAAAGTATCTTTAATAAAGAGTTGATAAATAAAGAAGCAGCCCTGAATGATTCACAAATTGAATGGGTACTATTGTCTAAATATTTTAAGATACCAACAATTTATTATGGCTTCATCTGATTTTTGTAATATGACTTTATATTTTCGGTTATAGTCATATAATGCTTAAAATGACTACGGTATATATCCTGATAATTAAGTCTCCTTTGTAATATGACATTCTAGTTTTGGTTATAGTCATATTATTGTTAAGCATTATATGACTAGATTTTTTATAGCTGAGGGTATCAACAAGCATTCTAAATTAAATTATGATAAAATCAACAAATAAATGACTGTATAATGGTTGTTAATCGCATTTGTCAGGGGAAAAATATACATAATTTTAACTTAGTTCTGAGTACATTATTAGAATTTAATGGTTGAATTAAAGGTTGTTTATACGCTTGATTATTTATATGATGCATTAGTTTATAACATAATTTAAATGACAGATGGCAAAAACAGACCAGGCGAAAACCCGCAAGAGTCCACGGAATCATATGGATATGAACAAGGTAGATTTACGTATTGACTAATTATCATGATTTATATATTGACTAATTCTTTTTACATATTATATATTTTGTTGTTACAAACCGAAATACTTCAAAAGGAATTGAAAATGATATATGATTAAATGTATTGCTGATAGATCAAACACAAAAACAAGGGTGATAAAGGAAAACAGAAGGTGAGGGACACAACGAAAAATAAAGTACACGGTGAAAGAATGAAGAAAACGAACAAGCAAAACACGGAACAAAGAGATTTTCAGCATGAGGTATGAGTAAAAATACTTGATTGTACTTAACATTTTAGTTTACTTTACAAAATCTTATATTTGGATGAGCTTTATGCCCATGTGTTTTGTAACGCAGGATGAAGGTGAAAATATCGAAAAATACGACCAATACAGGTCATCGTTGGTGTCATTTTCAAAATTAATGTCTACTCTTAATGTTGATAAGAAAAAGATTGGACTTCGACACGAGAACCTTATACGCATAACTCCGTTCTGGAACTTGTATTCAGCATACAAGGCAAACCTTGTCAATGAAAAGCTATATCACAAGTCTGACAAGCTTTTAGCAAAACTAATTCGACGTTATGACATCAAGATAAATGCTTTTCGAATTGGAGGACGGATTGTTAAATTTGAAACAAAACAAGTTTCTCAAATTCTAGGACTACCGTGCGAAGGGGAGAGGTTAACTATTCACACGCACCAACAATTAGAGCACTCGTTTGGCAAACGGTATTTCAGTGGTTTACGTCAACTCTTTTTGGCTAAGATAACCAGTACTATAAAAGATGTTGTTATGAGCAAGGACGAGAATGATGTCCGAGACACGGTTTCGCTAATATGCCTTCATTTTTGTAACTCGCTGTTATTCGCAAATACTGGAACTTCCATAAAATGGTACATTGTGAATATCGTTGGAGATATTGAGAAGATGGCTAGTTACAACTGGGCGCAAGCCGTTCGTGATTGGCTCGTGGATGACATTTTAAAGAAGCAGCGACGACTGACTGCTGTCACAGGATGCACAATAATTCTACTGGTAAACAGGGATTAAATTCATTGTTTTGTACAAAAATATCATCAAATTATTTGTACTAAAATGATATAATTTTACAGTTTTGGCATTGTGAGGTAACCAATATCATTGAACCAATTAAGGACAGAACAAACATGGAGCCACGTTTCCTGCGTTGGGACCTGTCAAAACTTACATCCGCATTGTCGAATGAAGATTTTGATGATGCTATTGTAAGTGGCATTTTTTTAATAATTTTTATTCCATCTATTAAATTTGTTACAATAACTATTGTAAATATGTGATGAACTTTTAGTATGAAATTTACAAATAAATTAATATAATAAATGCAGTCGAAGTCCCCTTGGAATGCTCGACTAGTGGATTATTCAGATTCAAGCGATGAGTCAGACAAGATTCACACTGTTCGAAAGAGAAAGAGAAGTTTTGATATGGACAAACAAGGGCCAAAGAAGTCGAGGCTGAAAAAGGAAGTAAAGGTAGACCACAAACAGACTGCAAGAGGATCACTATATAAGCATGGATCTAAAAAACCGAATTTTTTCAAGGTATTAAGTAATGAATATCTATTGAGCTATCAATATGTTCATATGTAATGAAAATGTCATTGTATAAATATATTAATTTTTTTAAAGATCATTGATGCAATTAATATAGCTTCTGACACTGTTAACACCTTCATGCAGAAAAGAGCTTGTAATATGTCAGATAGTGATTATCATTCAGCAAGCGAGGATGTTGATGGGAATTTAAAGGAGAGTGGAAGTCATGAAATACAGAGTACGCATTCTGAGGAACACTTCGACAAAAATTCTTCATCAGTTTCGCCAGAAAGGAGTATTCACCACACCGATAATTTTGCTTTTGATGATGACGTGGAATCTGCACCATTTTCGCCACTTCAGATGGATTACGTCAGTGCTACCCCGTCTCCTGCAAAATCATCATTTGATGAATTCAGCGGTAAAGAACCAATTTTCGAAAGAGAAAGCGAAGGAAGAAAAAAAGAAGACCAGAGGAATATTGGCATTAAATCTCGTAGAAGGCTAAGAAAGTTGAATTACGAGAACAGTCCTGACAAGCAGAGTGATTTAAATGTAGAACTGGAAGATGATACTTCAGAGATCGGAACGACGCCTAAGAAAACGGACAGATCAGCACAACATAGACCGGATGATAGCCGGATAGATGAAAATGAAAAAGATGGTGAGCCAAAGACGAAAAAGAAGCCTGACCGGATAAAAATTATTTCGAGGAAAACAGTGTCATTACGTGATCGGTCGAAGAAGCATTACGTAAGTGACAGTGGCGATGGTAAGGAGGATGAGGAAACAACGCCGGTCAATCCAAATAATGTGTCTTCGAAATCGGCTGATTTGAACAAGTTTCAAGGCGAGCAAACATCTAAAGGCGGGGAAAATACCGATGATAGAACGAACCATATGAGTAGTGAGGTGGCAGATCTATCCTCACAGAAAAAATCATTTGTTGATGGTTCCCCTCATACGGATCAGAATCCACATTGTAAAGAAAGCTGCCACCCAGAAATTAATGAGCAGGACGACCAT
This sequence comes from Lonicera japonica, assembly GCA_021464415.1. Classification (NCBI taxonomy): domain Eukaryota; kingdom Viridiplantae; phylum Streptophyta; class Magnoliopsida; order Dipsacales; family Caprifoliaceae; genus Lonicera; species Lonicera japonica. The sequence continues at coordinate 28,684,741 of CM038466.1, forward strand.
GATCATAAGGGCAACAAAAGGAACACACACACACAGCAGGAATGTCACAACACGCCACAACATGGCTTGAGGTTTGTACCATCGTTCGATGTTTCGTACGTCCGCAAACTAGAGTACGACCGAAAAGATCTTCTGAAGAAAAACATTATTTTGAGTGATCAGGCTACAAAGACAGAAATCCAAATGAAAGAAAAAACATCCAAATCCGATTATTGGGAAAAGTGTTCGAAGAACTCGGACATGCGATTAAGGAAGCTTAATTTTGAGTTTGATAGAGAGAAGACAAGGGCAGTGAAGCTACACGATGATAACCAGAAGCTACGTCGTGAACTTGAATCAACACGTGCCCAACTGGCTGCTAGAGAGAAGGAGGTAGTCGCAGCAAAGATAAATGCTTTCGAAACTTCGCTTGCACAGGGCAGGAGACTGAAAGAAAAATCTGACCTCCCTTCATTTGAGATACTAACTCAAGAAACCGCGAAGCAAGTTGAAAGTGCTAGTGGTGTTGGTTCTTCACTCTATTTTGAAAATGAGTTAATACACAGTAGGAGGAATGCGGAGATGTATCAACTGAAATTGAATGAGACGCAAGCATTATTGACTGTTTGTCAAGAACAACTTGATGTGCTGAGGGAGTCAAAGATTCAAAACGAAAATGAGTTTCACGACAAATTCAAGGATTTTGATACAAAATTGAATGAACAAAAACGTACAAATGAATCACTAAGGGAGGCAGCTAAAATAATGCACGATGACAGGAAACTTTTGCAGACAAAGAATAAGGAGTTAACTTTGACAGTTGAGAACCAAAAGAATAAAATATGGGAGATGGAGATCCTTGTTGAAGAACTGATTCTAAAGAATCGAGTATTACAGTCACAACTTGACTTATCTAACCCTCTTCTACTTCGGGAGGACTTGTTTTTGTCGCCAAGCTCCATGGTGAAGAATGTCAGAGCGCGTCACAAACGTGAGGATGTTCCAGTAGATGAGACCATTAAAGAAGATTCAAAACTGAATGCAAATGCAACAAACGTGCATGTGACAAATGTGTTTGAAACCCGTGCTGATTTGAAAGTTGACAAAAATGTCAATGAGGTTAAAGGAAAAAGTGTTGCATCCGAACCCATAGAAATAATTGATGATGCTGGCGAGGATGAGGATAAAGGTATAGCATTCACACCGCAGCGTAGCATTAACTTTGTCAAGCTGAAGGTGGCCAAATTTTTATCACCCGAAATTAAGGAAAAGATAAGAGTTTTTTGGGAAAGAACATCGCCTGAGTAAGTTTCCTTATGGTCTTCTAATTTTATTTATGACTTCAATATAATTGGATATGAATATGCCTAATATTATTTTTTATTATTTAAATCCGACATTTAATAAACGACGTGAATTATGGTAGGGCAAATGTATGGGAGCGTGGTCCAAATGCAATATCATGTAATGACATAAACAAGATTTTATCAGAGGGAGCAATAACAACAAAGGTATGAAGTTCATAACATTTGTTTACAAAAAGAAAAAAACGAAATGATATCTGAATATAATCTTCTTGAACTGCATTATACATATCCAAACTACAGATCATAGACGTGTATTGTCAAATTCTGGGCAACGATGCATACATGCTAGAAAAGCAGCCTTCGCTATGCACGATATTGTCTTCCTTCGCCTGGGTAATGGTATTTTCTTTATTTAAAATAACTTTATTCAATATAAATATTGAAAACTATTTAACTCTTGTGTCTTCAAAAACAGGTAATGGTTCAAAATGGTAATGAAGCTGGAAAGCAACGACTAATACACGACCCATTGATGCGAACATTCCATTCATCTATACGTGTATTCATCCCTTTAATACATGAGAACAAGACACATTTTAGTTTGCTTTGTCTAGACCTCGACAGAGATGGCTGGTACCATATGAATCCATTAAGGCCAAGGCGAGCAAATGGCAAGGATGATTGCTATGAAGACGCAAGGGTGATGGTATGTAAATTATTTGATTTATTGAATTTTAAAGACTAGTTTATTTATATGCATAATATGATATAATCAATTCCTTGGTTTGTCACTTATGGCCCAGTACGAAGAAGTACAACGTCTTTTCCGCGAAATCAAAACAAATGGTGAAGATATCCTTAAGAATGGTTTCAGAAAGGTGTTGAGATCGAGGGACGGATCAACCAAGTACACTGACCGTCCCCTGGAGAGGGCAGAAATATCAATGATCAGTCATATATTACAAACTGATATAGAATACAAACTGAATGTTCCAGAAATTTGCCCTCAACAGGAGGCTACGAGGTTTGTATTATGACTACCAATCACGCACAAAAATTAATTTTCGATGAATGTGACTTATAAAATACTGAAACACCAAACAAGTAAAGTACTGATTATATACTCTATTTCATATATGCAGTGTGGATTGTGGAATTGCAGTGCTATATTACATGAAACAACTAGCGTTTGGGGTGCCAATTGAGAAGAAATTCAGAAAGGGTACGATGCACCAGATGCGGGCTGAAATCATTGAGACCTTCTTGAATAACACGGATGCGATTGACCTATTCAAACTAACTGTTAAGAAGTATCCACATTGATGGCATCTTATCCATCCAAATTATAATTTTAGTATTTTATCAGTAGTTGTAGTTATGAATAAATCATTTGGGATTAGTGAGATCGATGGTTGCAAACATTGATTAACACTGTTTTGAGCAAACCCCCTTTGTTAATGAATATAATGGTTTTTGAAACTGATGTATTCAGTGATCATTATTACCCATCGTTTGTTTTTATATAACTTAGATAATTCTATCAGACCAATGATGCAATGATGATGTTTTTACAGTTTGTTTTGTGGGATATAAGATCGCTTTTATATACTCTGTTGTTTCTAGTATGGGTAATAAAACAATATGTGTCATGCCATATCATAATCTGGTTATATTAATATATAATATAATAGTTATATGTCATTATCTTAATTTGAAGTCTTCCGGGGTACCAGTTATTGTCAGTTTAAATATAGCCGTTATGGTGGTGGTTCCTTTTTTGCGCCCAACTGTCTTTTGTAACTAAACTTACAAGCACTATAAATACTTCTTAGCGCCATATCACATACCCATAAATTAATAACTATAAAACAAATTAGTTACAATGCCTAAAGATGACAAATCCCCCAACATTGAAAGCAGTACATCTAAACCATGGGCCCGTTGTTCAAATCGCCGTCGAAAATTGGATATTATAATCCCAAAGCAAAAAAATGTAATCAATGAACCCCATAAACCAAAACTTGATGCGAAAAAAGAACAAGGATCATCAAATGATCAATTGAGTATTGATCAAATTACAGATTTCCTTGCGGCTGAAGAGCAGAGACACATCGATTCAGGCAAGTATGACTCGGACGATGAAGGAATTAACAAAAAAAAGGGGAAGGAAGAAAAAACGTCGTGGAGAATCAAAAGTGTTTTGGATAGACCCAGATTCTGGTCCAGTGGACGACGTTCCAGAAGAACACCTTCTCCGAAGTAGTCCAAGTGTTGATAATACTGAGGAGCATAACAACGCAGAATCATTGGACCCCGCAAGCCCAAACTCGGTGCAGAATCAATCTGATGATAGTAGCCGTAAAGATTAGCTTTTAGAATGATGTATGACTTTTCAAAAATATGTTTATTTAGTTTATCTGTTGTATGACTTATTTAAATAAATTTTCTACTTGTTGTCAGTACATTACTATGTATATTACAATATCAAATTATGGGAATAAATACATAAATTTGTTTGCAATGTGTATGATTTGTGTTTGAAACTAAAAATCATATTATTATATTGACACCCACAAGAGAGGTAATAAGATATCCAAGATAATCAAATCCACGTATATGCAAATATGGCAGAACTTAAATAGATAGGGACTTTAAAATTTCTAAACTTTAAAATTTATAAAGTCAAAACAATAAATATCAAAGTTTGAAATGACAAAAACCAATCAAGCACCAGTACCGGAAATTATAGTAAAATATAGATCTAAAATTAACCATCAAGACAGTGAAAAAAAGAATTAAAATGAACTTTTAATGCCCCTAACAAAATGATTGGAATATAACATCCAAACAACTTATGCTGGTGGGCAGTTTATTAGCATAATCTATTAAAACCGTCTTCAAATATAGAAAATCATATGGGAGCAGTGCAAGACCTCCGGTTATGACGACCATATTGCTTGCATCGACCACAACGTCTAACTGGTTCAGCAAGTTCTCCATTCGATTTAATTCTGCTGTTGCGAGGTCGTCCTGGCTGTTTCTTCGTGGTCGGAGGTAATGGGCATACCTCACCTGGTTGAAGTGGCTCATCTTCGTCAAGCGATGGGACTGGATATATTGGGAACGAATAAACTTTGCGAAAGATATCAGCTTGTAAATACGGGTCAATATAATCATAAACATTTCCTCCGGTTTGAGCTAAAGCAGCCACTGCATGAACACATATAAAGCCCGTTATCCTCCATCTTTCACAGGAACACGTGCGATCCGCTAAATTGACTGAGAATGCCTGTTTGTCTGACACCTCGAACAGAAAGTCACCTGCTTGACGCACCAAGCAACTCCTACTTTGCTTATTTAAATTAAACAACATTTTCTCATGTGTTGGGCAAAGCACCGACTTCCAATGAAGCGATTTTGCTCTACGTTCGCCCGTCAATTTTAACATCTTTGCCCTTATACCATCAACTAGTTGAGTTATTGGTAGGTGACGTTCTGCCACAACCCATGAATTGAATGACTCTGCAATACTTGAACTCATCTCACCATACCTCTGTCCTAGAAAAAACGCATTGGCCCAATGCACAGGCGGCAGATAACGAAGAAACTCCTCAACAGGTTCTTTACCTTCAGCAATCAATTCCTTAATGTACTTATTGAAAGAGAATGGTTTGAATGCATATGCACATTTTTTGAATAGTTCAACTAGTTTTTCTCTGTCATCATGCAATTTAGCACCTGGAAACTTAGCACGTAAGTTATTCTTAAGATGGAACAAGCAATATTAATGCGGTGAAGTTGGAAAAATGCGTTTCACAGCGTCCAGAATTCCTTGATTCCTGTCAGATATAAACGTAACAGTCCTTTGTTGTGGGATCAAAATTTCAGCCAACCTATCAACGAACCAACCCCAATTGTCCCTATTTTCAACATCAACCACAGCATAACATAGAGGATATATGCCTTCGAAGAGATATTAAACAAACATATCAATCAAAAGTTAAGTGTATGAATGTACATCAGACATATAACAATAGTTTAATAGCCCATACAGAAATTGAAAAAAAAATACAATATTACCTCCATCTCCATTTTTTGCTGTGGCTGCCATCAAAGTTCCTTTGAATTTATGCTTGAGAAATGTCGCATCCAGGCATAGCATAGGCCTACACCATTGGAAACCTTGAATGCAACCTCCAGGAGATATGAATAAACGTTGGAAACGGTGTGTCTCATTATCAACATCTAGGCAACATAAACTCCCGGGATTTGTTTCCATGAACTTTTTACGGTAACGTACTAGGATTTTGTATGAATCTTCATCATCGCCATGCAGATCGGTCCTAGCAACTTCTCGACCATACCATGCATTCCAATATGGCAGTTCAACGCCATACGATTCTTTGAACTTATGAACAATGTCTTTTGCAGGAAGATGTGGCTGTTTGGCTATTGTATCAGAAATAAGTGATGCCACAACCTTCGATGTCATCATCTTATTGCGCCTTCCCTGAAATCTGCCAATGCACGTATGCTCATTATTGAGTTTCTTTATACGAAAATTACCATTGTACCGACATAGAACAGTGTGCACATGCCAATCACAGTTTTGTGTATCTCTCTCAGAACAAACTGTTGTGACACGGCCAAATTCATTTTTCTTAAATCTGGCAGTGAATCCAATCTCTGTAGCATATAACTTTACCATCCTTCGAAATACTTCTGCACCACCAGGAATCTTTTGGTTAACATGACTTATAAAATTGCCCCACTCTTGAGACAGCAACACAGGTTGAGACGATGGTTCTACGATATCAAATTCTGGCTCGGAAACTACTGGAGGGTCGACAGAGACGGCAACGTCTGATGGTGAAGTATTATGAACCATATCAGCATCAATGTTAACATGAATTGTTTTGGATTCAATAAGGGTAAGTGTTGCAAACATGTACTCCATGTCCATATCACATTCAATCGAGTGCGTTTCATGTCCTGGGATTGTGTATCTGACTCTGAAAGGGGGGTTGGAAAGCTGCGGAAACATGGACCTTATCACATCACAAAATAACTTGAAAGTACAAGGTATCACAATGTTGAAAATGGTCTCAAGTTCGCCAAACATGCAGTTAACTTCAACGTTCAAATCCATTAACCCAATCTGCCATTGAATGTTTGACACAATGAGACAAAAAATAATAAGTCTAAAAATATGAATACACAAAATATAATTAAAGACAATGTTTTACATATAATTTCATAATTAAACAACAGTGGGATTAACTTGAAATAATGCTAATGACATTGTTCTAGTCATAATACAATATAGTTAACTTTTTAATATATAATATGACTAATAATAATGAGACGTATAGACAATACAATGGTTTTGTAAATGGCATGTAGCCATTTTACTTAATATATAAAGTCATATACATATAATTATAATTTATTAATATTACGGTGTGTAGTCATATTGAATTGTAGTTATAAGAAAGATTATCCTATAGCTCCTGCGTAGTCATATTAAAATGTAGTCATAAGAAAGAGTATCCTATAGCTCCTGCATAGTCATATTAAATTGGAGTCATAAGAAAGAGTATCATATAGCTACTAAAATCTAATAAATATTGTTATGACTGTTTAAAATACGTTTATAAAGATTTACAAAGTACACCATTAGGGACAACCGGGAAAAACATGTAGTCATTTTACTAAATACATAGTCATGTAGTCTTAAGAGCGTAGACTTACTAAATACATAGTCATGTAGTCATTTTACTAAGACTATAGAATGAGTTTATAGTGTCTTACAAACTACACAAGCTGGAGAAAAATGAAAAAAAAAAAAAAACAAAACTGATATTCTATTTTTTGCAACAAAAATACCCATGACTAGAAATTTATCATCAATATTAGTGCATTCACAACATAATATAAAATGTCAGAACAATTTTAAAAAGAAGATACATGGATTCATATAATTAGATTACGAATCAAATCAAATATTAGAATATACTAAAGTCACCTTCAATGTTACACATCAAATCTATGATTACAAAATGTTAAAAAAGCATGTGATGTGTAACTAAAAATCAATCAGTGAATGCAGGAAAATAACAATCAAACCTAATATTAGAATATTCTTAAGTTACCTTTGATGACCCAAAGCATATCTATGATCACAAAATGCTAAAACTTACCTGTGACGTGTAACTGAACGTCAACCAGTTAATGGATGAAAATAACAAGTAGACAAAAAGCTCATATACATATAAAATTCTATATATAAATATAAATATGCAGAAATATAGGAGTTCCTAACAAAATGATAAGCCAACGTACACTCTTATTTGAATGGATATACATGATAATGGTAGTTACCAAGATATGATCCAACAATTAACTAAATATTGGCGATATTTAGATATCTAGTAACCAACAAACGAGATATACCCTAAAACCCAACAAAGGGCAAAGATGCCAATTACACCGAAATATAAAAAATTAGAATTAAAACTATTAACACATTTGGGTTAAAAACAAAATAATGGGTTGTTCACTAATTACTCAAACGATGTGGGTTTGAGTATTAAACATACCAAAACCTTGGGACAATTACTAATTTGCTATATAAATAACTACAATGAAACCTCAAGCAATCAATATATAATTTATAATAATATAAATAATGCTATGGAAAAATCAACATGGAATCGCCCTGCATTTAAATTGCAGTAGTGAATACAAATTTTGAAGCATTTCTCTAAAAAATGATCCAGAGCCACAAATAATCAAAACTTCACATTAAAAAAAAAACACACACACACACATAGGGGTGTCTAGAATCCAATCCAATCCGATCCATTTTTCTTGGATTTTATGGATGATTGGATTGGATCGGATGCAAAATTCGAAAACCAACAAAAATTGGATCGGTTTGATGTGGATCGTTTAAAATGATCGGATCGGATCGGATGGACACCCCTACACACACACACACTCTTTACCTGGAGGGCCTTGTGGAGGTGCTTCATGGTCATAGGAACCTGCCTGCCCACGGCGTCGCTTCTTCCTTTTATACCAGAAGATAAAAATGCCCACTGTAAGCAGCACGATCCCAACTCCAACCCCGATGACAATCGAAATTGTAGACGGAAAGCCTGCAATAACCGGCGGGGGAGGGTTGTCAGCGATATCCGAAGGTGGGGGGTCGTCTTCCGGAGGGTCGGACATGTCCGGGATTCCCATTTAATCGGAGTGTTGGATTTCTGGCTTGTGTTAACAAGATCTCGTTTTCTTTTTTATTTTCTTTTCTTCCAAAAGCCATACACCAAACATTGTACCTATTAATTATAATCATTAATGGTAAAGTAGAATGATGAGAAGGAAATTCAGAAAAGACAACGTCTTGACTAAGTAGTCAACAGTGATGAGAGTGAAAAGGAAAGTTTTAAATACATACGGGCAACTTGGAGAATTGTGAACCCCCAATATTTTTGTCTAAGAGCATTTCCAATAGCCATGTGTAAACCATGACACATAAGATTTGTGTAAAATTTACACATTGTGTATAATTTTTGGTGCTCTAATGGTGTTGTATAAAATATGCCACATCATCTTTTGTGTAAAATGCGTGTGTATTTTAGACATCCACCTCATCATTTTCTCTCTCCAACTTTTTACAAAAACTTCAAAATAGTATAATTAAAAATTAAAAAATATATTTTGTAACAAAACTTGCATATTTGAATTCTACTTATCAAGATCTTTAAATCAATACCCACTTTGACTATTTAATTATAAATACAAAAATATTTATAAAAAATGTTGAAAATTATATATTCCACGTGTTTCTATATAATTGGTGCATCATAATTTTACACAAGATTATAAGTATGAACCATTGGACCAAAAATGAGAATGTGTATAATTTATGTGTAAAACAACTTTTTTATCAATCAAATGTCAATTATTTATTAGTCCATATACTTTTACACATTACTATTGGAGATGCTCTAACTAGTCAACAATGATAGTGAAAAGGAAAGTTTTAAACCGAGTAACATGAGAGATTGTGAACCACCAATATTTTTGTCTAAGTAGATGAGTAGTAGGTAGCCAATAATGAGTGTGAAAAGGAAAATTTTAAATCGATAAGGGCCACTTGGGGATTGTGAACCACCAATATTGTTACTGATGAAGACATAAATACATGATCGTTTGATATTGCGTATAGATTGAACAAAAAATTTTTGCTAAAATCCTATAAGAATAAAGGGATTTCACCTTTTGTGGATCATGTAGAGGATCCATATGAGGAGACTAGGGTTTGAAAGCATCAGATTGCGATTTGGTCAAATTTTCTAATTCTCGCTAGGCTGCGAAATTTGATTGTTTTCGCCATCGAAACAACTTCTGATTGTCCTGATTTTTTGCAACATTATAGTAACTTTGCGTTCCGAACGACATATCTAAAAATCAGCCCGATCCAACGGTGCGATCAAAAGTTACGATTGATTTACGACTGCTGTGCCGAAAACCTAAAGATCTTCTATCGTATTCCTTCTGCCATCAAATCTTGCACCAAGTGTGGGCTATAGTATCACCAAGATTTCCTCCTCTCTCAATAGAATAAACCCTAACTCATGAGAATTATTGTTATATTGAGAAGAGACAAGGCCGGCGTAAATATAAGGCTACGATAGGGACCTTAAGGAGAAATAAGTGTTTGGGCTTCCTATGAAAAGTTGGAATCCTAATTCTACTATAAATTAGTTCCTTCCATAAATTATAATTCACACCACTAAAGAATTATAATTGCACTCCCATCCTTATCTCAAAATTATATTTCGAGCTCCTTATTATTAAATACTTATTATTCTCCCCACGTTAAGATTACAGATAATCGTCATTTAAATTAAATTACTGACAATTATATTTAAATGACTTCTTAATCCTTGAGCCTATCACTTAACTTATTTGACATGTTGGATTAACATAATCCACCTACAGGATTTGACATGATCAAAACTTATAATCTTCTCAAGGGGTTGTCATCAATCCCTATACCGGGACGTGGATTCTGTTAATAATTAATATTCATCATACGTATAGTGTCGTCATCCAATTCACAAAAATTATTGATCCATAAATGAATTTCACTCTTAATGAGTCAAAACAACTAACACTACATATATATGTCTATTAATTATTTCAAGATTAAGAGCATAAGTAATCATAATAATCATGTGATTTTAAATTATTTTATATAGTTAGTATAAAAACAATTAACCCAAACTGGTCCTAGTCAATACACACAAAGTGTACTAACACAACGAGTTAAAACTATACCGTTTCTTGTAGTTAAGATAAACTACTAAAACTTGTGCTACAATCCTACCAATGGGTGTCCAATTTCATCTAAGACTGTGAACTATTAAACTTATATTCCACAAGAAACGATGATATGATCTTCTGTGCGTAAGCTATACTCTACACACCAAATCATCTACTATATGGAATAAAAGACACACACATGCACAATATTTAAATAAATAATATAATGCAACCATTGTCCATAAAGATTTTCATTAAAATAGTAAAATCGAGTTTATAACATATCCAAACCAACAACAAAATTATGGCTTTTAGTATATCACTCTAACAGTAACATCTCGTATTTCGTTTCCAAGCCAATTTTCCTTTTCAACCCGATTAAGGCTTTGTCGCCGTTATATCGTGGACATTGGGTTTCGAGCCTCTTGTATTTGACCCGACACCTCTATCATGTCATATTAGGTATATTAATTTTTTAAGATCAATCGTTTCATTATTCGGGTGATTCAAATTGAAAATGAGAAGTGAATCGCGTATTTTGAATTTTTCGAAAAAGTTAATTTTTGGCCAACTTTGAGAGGTCATAACTTTTTCATCCGAGGTCCAAATGACTCCCTATTTATGGCCATATCTTCAACTCAATATCCTATACAACTTTTATGTTTTGACCAAAAGACAAATCACACTCCACGATGGTCGAATCAGCTTTCAAAGTAAGTAAATTATTGAAATCTAGTTGTTCGGAACACTTTGGCATAACGCTATCTTCGGTGAATTTCTTGGAATGATCCATCCAGAATTTGAGGAACCTTCCTCTTAGGAAGTTGTATATCTTTGAATTACATTTTCGTAGACATAAAGATCACCTCATTCAGAGTTCCGAGCAAGAAGTTATAGCCAAAATACAAATAGTGCTCCAAATTCACCCTTCAGTCAACTGATGGGGATTGATTAGTCGACTGATGGGGTCCTGAACGTGATTATAAATCCAAAACGGAGCACATTTCGTCCAAAAGAGATACACAAACCTAGGGAGCTTTGAGAGGGCGATTAGGGGGATATGTGGGGAGATTTTGTGAGGGTTTAATCACTTATATATATAAGTTATCATTTTGAATCATCACCATATCAACCGACACCATCATCATCATCATTTTCATCTTCTTTTCCATCTCCATCTTTTATGGCTAGGGTTTGAGCTCTATTTGGGGGTTTCCACAACGACGCATCTCCGGCTTGATTTCTCCTTGATTCTTCAAGGGGTTGACCCTCCTAAGGTGGGAACAATAGTATTACAATAAGTTTTCAAGTTATTACACCTTATTCACTTCGAATCAAAGCTTATGCGATGATTTTGTATATACTTTTCTATAAATGCATGTTCATTTGGTTGTGGGGTAATTTTCCTTAGTTCTTTGATTAATTTATATCTCTTACAATCATAGATGATGGATTTTACAAAAATCCCCAACTATTATGTTGATTTGGAAAAGATGGGTACAAAAACCCTTACTTACAAGTACTTTTGTAAACATACGCTATAGTACGCTTGCATAAGATGCTATGCTCGGTTTTGAAAACATATTTTGTGTATAATTACTTATGATTGTGGTGTTATTGTTGCACTTTAATTAAAAATCCCTTATCTATGAAACTGCTACCTACTTGCGAGTCCATACATATATATATATATATATATATATGGTTTGTATATGTGGAGGTTAATAGGAAGATTGGAGATCATTATATACATATATGTGTGTACTTGTATGTGTACTATGTATAAGTATATTCTGTGGGAGGTTACGTTTTATTGATTTCCTAGTTTTGTAAGGCATTAGTAGTCTATGGGGTCGACCTAGCCCTGGCGGCTACATACCCTAATCCATGTAGAGGGACCCCGCTTTCAGAGCAGCATACTCTATGTTCTGTAGGGGGGGCCCTCGAGGCAACATACCTTACACCATCTAGGTGGTCCACGGGGGGACCCAGCCTTAGGGGCTGCATACCCTAGCCTTGGGGGCTTAGATCAAGGTCGAAGTGCATTGTAGAGTAAATCCTAGATGTCCGATGTGAGATGGGAATTGACGGTTAAAAGATTAGTGCCTAAGATGTTTTTGATGTATTTTATTATTATCATGAGTTATACTTATTTTGCCGATATATATATATATATATATATATTAGTGCATTATATAATCGGGGCCGTGATAGCATTTGACACGCATAGCATATAAAATGGTTTACATTGCATTGATACATACCATATGTTCTAGAAATGGTGTATACATATATATGCATGATAACAACAAAACTATTCTCATTTTATGCATCGCATGTATGGTTTTGAAATGTACTTTTACAGAAAAACCTTATAGTTTCCACTAAACCCGTATTTGGCTCACTCCTATTTTTCAAACCAGTTTTGTAGGTACTTCCTTGGGGCAGCACGAGTGCGTGATTAAAAACCTGTGATGACTCTAAACGTCTGTAATCATCCATGGATGACTTATCCCTTATGGATTATAGATAATAGAATCGCTTGATTTTATTGTTTCATTGATCTATATTAAATTCTATCCATAAGTGTTATAAAGGCCATTTAATTATTTTTGGGACCTCGTTGAAAGGATTGATATATATATATATATATTGAAGTATTTGATTTGTGTAGATTGCAAACCATTATAGATGTGGAGTTAATTCTCTAGTTAAATTTTATTTTCTTATTTACAGGTTTGGTTTTATTGAAAATACAAACTCTACATGCCAAAATTTTCTGAAATATACGGCCTTATTTGTAAATTTCTATTATATCAGTTCTAATTAACTGAGTCCCGGAAGTCCAAACCTCGTAACGGGACTCGAGGTGTCACAAATATTTTTGTGGTTTTTCCAACTGCTATATTTTTTAAAAAATTCCAAATATATTCAGGTAATTTTATTTCTATTCGCAAGGTCTTGTAATCAATACACTTTTAAATTATAAAATTTTTTAACAAAGTTTTATAATATTACTCTTTTCAAAATTAATAAGTATATCTACCAATTAAAATTAATTTATAATTCACAAATTAAATTTTATTTTAATTAAGATTCCTAATCCAAATAAAATTCTTTTTAAAGAAAAATTAGTGTTTTTTCCTAAGTAACTCTCAACGCAATCTCTTCATTTCATTTCCCCTTTGATGTTCAAAAAAAAAAATTTCACTCCCCTCAACGAAGTTCTTCATCTACCTCTGACCCCTCTCATCTCCCTTAAGTTTGTCACTACAAACATGTTCTTAAATCGCAATGGAAAAAGGCTTCAAAAAACTTACCGAAAAGTAAGGATGTAAATAAATCATTAAAAATTTATTTAAGAATATAAAATTAATTAAATCCAGCAGTATATAACATGTAGATTCAACTCATGAATTTAGCCGTACTTTTAATATGTTATATATAACCTATATTTTAGGGTTCCATGAATCCTTAAAATTTCGCACAATAATGGAAGAATTTAAATTAATGATTTGAGTCATGCTTTATAAACACGTCATGTACGCACTTGATGTATTTTAGTTGGATTAAAAGTCAAATCGGTATCCAATTATATGGTAATATATATATATATATATATTGTAACACCATGTGTTTATATTAATGTAAATTATGTTTTAGCTAGTGCATTTTGTGTGAAAATTGTTTATAAATGGTCTTGGTATCTTAAAACTTGAGGTTTGCAACTTTTGAGTCAACAACCATTTGTTTTACAAGAACAGGCAATTGTTGGGGAAGGCCTAGGAGCAGAAAGCTCTTGCAGTTAGACAGGGGCCTGTTTAGGCTCAGCAGGCGCCTGTTATGACCCAAATAGGCAACTGTTGGCCCCAACAAGCCTTGTTGCTTAGTTAGTGGCATGATTTTAAATGATTTAGAGCTTTATTTTATCCATTTTTCCATCATTGTTAAGCCAAAAATGCAGAGCAAGCTCTTTCTTCCTTCTCTCTCTAAAATTCATCTATATTTAGCCTCCGAAATTCAGTTCGGACTTACGAGTAATTGTTCTACGCGACATGAAGATCGTAGTGACATAGAAATTTTGAAATTTCATCGAACGAGATTTCGTTCATCATCTTTTTCTTTTCTTTTCATCTTATTAATCTGAGTTAGGGGTTAAATTGTTTTCAAAATCAGCTAATACAGTTTTATTTTATGATAATCATCATATTTAATTTATTTTTGTTCTAAAAATTATAACATGATGAAGATAATGATGTTTTGTGATTTGTAGAGCCATGAGGATGTTCTTTGAAGCAAAATATGCTATCTACACTTGATATACATGTGTTAATTTGAGATATCTCATAATTTTTTTTAAATGCTTAATTTGAGATATATGTGCTATATTGCCTTAATTGATTAAAACCGATGGTATATTATTTCAATCACATAAGAGTATGCTAGTATATCCTGCCGCACACTATCCTGCACAATCTACATTGGAATATTTAAGTAATCACATGGGTTAGACATGGTTCTTTAAATTCAAAATTTATAAGCTCCCATATATGGACTATTTGGATAGAAGTAGTCTGAGTGTTGAGATTATATGCAGTGAATTTTGATGATGTAGTTTCGAGTAAAAGTTTAAAAGACAAGCAAAGTGAGGAAAAAATGTAGAGGATAGAAAAGGGCTACCATAGTGAAAGGAGAACCGAAAGCTCCCAAAATGGTGTATAGCTAGCCTCCACTAGGGGTGAAAGCCTCCATCAAATTGAATGATTGCTTTCATAAAAACATCATCAATAAAATGCAAAAAAAAATGCATGTTTAAGGAAAAAGATTGCTTCTCAGGGAGAAAAGGTTGAAAATCTAATGTCTTAGAGGCTTTCTAAATTTTCACGCATATGGGTACACAAATCTTTCAAGACCTATGTTTATTCAAAATGCACTTTATATGATCCAATTTGCATGCAAAATGAGATATATTTGAATACTCTTTATTGCTTGGCGTATATATGCTTGCTAGTCGATTATCATCCTTTAGCCATAGTACATGTATCAATCTAATGGAAATCACAAGTTTTTTTTTATCTTAATTGATAATTTTCGGATTTGATATATGTACATAGCGATGCATGTTAAGTTGTGCTAAAATTATTTTTGTTTGGCAAATTTTTGCTTCGAATCTGCAAACCAGTTTTCTTGGGAGTTGGAGATAGTTGGTTTCCCTAGTTTACTACTTTTCATGAATTCTTTCATTATTTTCTTGACCTTAGGGGAAAGTTTCCATATGTTTCAGGGAGAGAGTACATAGAAATAGGGAGTAGTTAAGGAGGAGAAATTTGAATTCCCTACATATTCTATTGTTTTGCCTTCGTCTATTCCTCACAAAAAGGGGGAGAAGAATTGGTAAAAGGAGGAGAAGAAGTTATATAGGGACTTGTTGGGTTAAGGGAGATTTTGATTTAATTGATTTCTTTATTAATTTATCTCTCGTATAACCCAAATGCTTCTTAAAGGTTTGTTTAAACTTCGGTGTTTCCGGTTGAAGTACTAAATGAGGAGAAGCATGAGTTTGAAGCAGCCGGCTAAGAGATTCAAAGTGTTGGCATGTCTTGTGTCTTTAGTTATTTTGCAATAGGCAAGAATTGATTCAGTTATTGTAATTGCATATGGGATAGCGTGGTTATAGTGATCAAATCATTGAGTCTATTAGGCTATATATGTTTGGTCTCGGAAAAGCCAAAAGGGGAATTTGTAAGGTCTTAAATGTATTGGCTTAATTCCTTCGACGAAAACACATTTTCATATGTAATCGTTAGTGCATCGTTGTGTATCATGAAGATTGCATTCAACCAAAGAGCTTATGAAGATCTTGCAGTTGATTACTTTTACTAGTAAGCTTGATAGAAAGGTTAAGATTGATATCTAGCTTGGTGGAAAGGTTAAGATTCATACTTTTAGTGGTAAGGGCTGACAAGTACACACATTGATAATGTGTGCCAATCCGTCAAGGATTTTGGGCATTGAATTTTTATCGTAATTTTTTATCTATTGGGTTATGTTTCCTAATTCAAAAAGGAAACTTACTCAGTCTTATGTTATAAACTAAACCCCTTGCCCAGAGTTCATTAACACTCTTTTTCTAACCAATATACACACTTTTCAAGAGCTTTTTACATCACACCACCACCTAGGGTATGAATCTATCTTCATGCCAAATTGATTGTTCTTCTCCAAGAACAAAGATCCCAAAGTGCGTGTGATTCGCAAACGGAGTTGAAGAACGGTGTGATATTGTGATATATGATTCTTCATGAACCTTTTCGTGCGATTCAAATAGGAGTTCTATAGGCCAGAAGGTGGAGACTTTTGCAGACGGGTTGTGCAATTCAAGTTTTGTAAATCTGTTTGATTTGTGATTAATCGAGTCTATAAACTTTTGTGCATATAGTGGATTGTTGAGGATTAGTCATGCACTACATGGATACCTTGTTAATTCTGATGTTTGCTTATCTGTTTAATTACTTTATTAATTGTTGCGTACTAGAAAAGATTAAACAGGTTTTTTAGAATTAAAATCCATAGACTTTTAGAGTTTATTTTTTGATTTGATTAAAATTGATTTTTGAGAATCAAACCGCCGAATAACAAACCTATGGTTAATTGTTTAATTCGCTTCCGCAGACACCCATCCCGGTTTTCTTTTTACATTTTATATTTCATACCCTTGTATTTTAATTGACTAGAATTCAATATAAAATTTTCTTAACCCTTGAAAAATAATGTTTTAAATACTAAGTGGGTGAGAATTTTTTTCACATAAAAATCCCACAGTCTCCATCATTCATTGGTAGATAATGAAATTTATTTTTTGTGAGTTATAGTGCTCACCTCCATATTGAAAAGAATAGATTGCGGAACATTGTACAAATTTTTCTGACAGATAATTTTAAATGATGTATTTTTTTTCCGTGTGGGTTTTAGTGCTCACCTCCATATCGGAAAGAATAAATTGTAGAATCATTGGATTTAATTAAATGATGGCATAAACTTAGATATAAATAATAGTATACTCTACAACTGAGTCTCTACTATTATTTGTATGACCAAAGGGAGTCAACTATTTAAATTTTATTTGACAATAAATGATTGTTTAGATAATATGTATTGCTTGACGAAAAAGGATTGTCTAGATAGAAAAATTTAATAGGTTTACGTCTGTCTAAGAAATAATGAATAATAAATGACCTCACTAACAGTGTATATTGTTCAAAGTCTTAGGCCGCTAGCGAATGCTTTTTGAAATGGTAGAGTGTATCATAATTAAAATATGTGTTCATAATTAATATTGCACATTATAATTTGTATTATTATGTGATTCTTAAGTTTTAAAATGGCAAACTCTTTCGATCCACTTTTAATTATTCTCAACTAAAACAAATTGACTGGATCTAATTATTTTGACTGGAAAAAGGAACTTGAACATTGTGCTTACTGATGAAGAGTACAAGTTTGCGCTCATTGAGGCTTGTCATGTAGAACCTGGTGAGAAGGGCGGCCGATGAGGAAACCCAGGCTTGCCTAAGGTGAAAAATGGCTGATGAGATGGCATAGTTTTACATTCTTGCATTTTTGTCAAATGTGCTGTAACATCAGCATTAGTTTTTTACCACCGCCTACGACCTAATGCTGAATTTCAAAGATAAGTTTGGAAATCAGGTTCGTGCCACAAGGCAAGTTGTGATGAAAGGATTCATGAACACAATTATAGCTGAAGGAACCTGAGTTAGGGATCATGTTTTGAAAATGATTGGTCTTCTGAATGAACTAGAGATCTTTGGAGCTGAAATTGATGGGGAAACTCAGGTCGATATTTTTAGGTTTATATTTTTAGTTGGCTTGATTCCAATGCCAAGAACACTTTTTCCGTTGTAATTGTTTGAGTCAAATTGAAGATTTGAAGATGTGACAATTAACGGAAGCTTGCCAAACTTAATGGATTCATCGCACATAATTCTGGACCTAAGGTAAGTTGGTTTTATGGTTTGATTCAAAATATAGGTGGTGTTTGAGTTTAAAGTTCGAAATTAAAAAGCTTTTGAGTCAAATCTATTTTTAAGTATTTTTACCGAGTTTTGCCGAGATTCGAAAAGCCCAGTCAACACAAATTATTGAGGAAACTTTTTTTTTTATGTCTAACATGTTCTATAACGTTATCTCTAAAATTTGAGTCAAATTAGTGCCCAAACAAATTTAATATGACAAAATAAAGTAAAAAGAAAATAAATAATAAAAATTATTTTAAATAAATTATTTTATTAAATATAAGGAAAATAAAAAGCAAAAGGTTAAACATTGAAAAGTCCTAGTTTCCTGTTCTTTTGAAAGACTCCACGTGTTGCCATCTTCCTTAATTTATGTCACATTAATGGGCCAAGCCCATTCCTTTTGTTGCCACGTGGAATTGATTGAAAAAGTGGTGCACAACATTTTGTTATTGGACCGGTACAAATTATCGAACCCCAGACCAGTCCAGCATAAGTGATATTCCATAGAATTTGCTTTTCCAAATTTCGGACCAGTCCAATGTTTTCGAGCATACTGGTCCAGCGCAAAATTAATGGGGCATAATTTTTTATCGCAATTTTTTTTTTTAATATTTTTAACCTATTTTAAAAAAGACTTTGACTCTATATTTTTTTTATAAATATAACCATTGGTTTGGGTCAAAAAGACATAATTCTAGAAAGCTTTTTGAGAGAGAAAATATCCAAACGCTAGAATCAATTTTTGAGGGTTTTGAAACACCATCTAGGTTTTGTTTACATGTCATAGGAGATCCTATTGTTCTTCAATTTTAAGAACTAGGGTTCCAAACGTTCACGGTCCTGCGGGAGTGCCTTTAGTTACGATTGGAGACGGGCTGAGCGAAGTGGCAAACGCGCGATATGGGAGATCACAGACGGTGGTAAAGGATTGTGATCAAGTCGTAGAAGGAGGTGACGGGTAAGCCAAAAAAGCGGGAAACGCTATGCCAAGCCAGCTACGGTTGAATTATACGTTCAAGGGATTGACGGGACTGTTGCGTAAATTGTGGGAAAGGAATTTTAGTAAGTCATCGAGTCCGTAATTCCGTTTTGATCATAGTGAAGCACTGTCGGTTAGTCCCGAGGATTAGTCCTACGCAAGTAGTGATACCTCGTAAATTCCTGGTGCTGTGTGATTGCTTTTTATGATTGCTTAATTGTTTTAATTACTAGAAAACACAACACAGGTTTCAACAGTAAAATTGATTAGACCTAGGGTTTTAATTCCGTTTATCAAACTTCAAATTGTTTTTGATAAAAACCCTAAAATCAACCTAGGCAATACGATTCCCCGAACTTGTGTTTTCTTCGATTAGTATTAGAGGAGGTTTCCTTAATTTGCTAAGATTTGCATCTAGGTTGATTTGCGTCTATTTGTTTGCTTTGTTTTGCTTGATTTTGTTTGTTTTCCATGGCTACAAAATTTGATTCATCTAAGTCCAAGGTTCCTACGCTTAATGGGTCTAATTATAACTATTGGAAAATTCGCATGACTATTTATTTACTATATTTAGACGAGCAAATTTGGCAAACTATTTTAAATGGTTATACTAGACCTACTGTGAATGTTGATGGGAACAATGGACCTAAACTAGTAGCCTTATGGACTGCTAAGGAATTAGAAGCCGCTAAGTTTAATTCTCAAGGTCTAAATGCAATCATGGCTCATGTTTCTAAGGAAGAATTTAAAAATATTTCAAATTGTACTACTTCCAAATAGGCTTGAGATATTTTGACTGTAATTTTTGAAGGAACTTCAACTGTGAAAAGTTCTAAAATTCAAAGGCTCATGACAGATTTTGAAACTACAATAATGAAAAAAGATGAGTCATTTGATACTTTTCATAGTAAGCTCAAAGACATAGTGAATTCTCTCTACAACCTTGGCGAAATAATTTCTGAACCCTGCGTTGTAAAGAAAATCCTACGGTCTTTGCCTAACAAATTCTTCCCAAAAAATACTGCCATTGAAGAAAGCAATGATTTGGATTCCTTAACGGAAAACAAATTAATTGGCTCTCTTCAAACTTCTGAATCTAGTCAGCTTTCAAAATACAAGATTCAAAAGGACAAGGTAAATCAAACCATTGCATCTAGAGCTAAAGATGGACACATAGCTGAATCTAATGAATGCTCTATGTCTGATTTTTAAGAGATAGCTAATTTTGCACGTAATTTCAATAAATTCATGAAGCAAAATCAGAAATTTGGCAATGGTGGTCAAAATTTTGGAAATTTAGGAAAATGAAATTCTGAGAGTAAACCCCAATCGAGTGAGAATTGCTTTGAGTGTCAAGGTAGATGTCATAAAGATTTTGAATGCCCTACTAGGATTAAGAGATTAGAGAAAGAGCTTGGCAAGAAGGGAATGCATGCCATGCTTAGTGATGATGAGGAAAATTTGGACACTCAAAAGGAATCTCATGATTATTTAGCTTTTGCCTCAACAATTTCCTTAGAAGAGGTGAATCAAAATGTTTCCAAGAATTCACTTTCTAATGATGAGGAAGACTTTCCGGATCTTCAATCGGCTTATGACGCTCTTCTTTTAAAATGTCAAAAACTTTTTGTAGAAAATTCAAAACTTAAGTCCAAAAATATGTTTTTTGAAAAAGAGATTATTGATTTGAAAAAGGACAAAGCAAGTTTTGAAAATTCAAAGGCCGAGAAGACTGAATTTTTAAAGAAAATTAGAGAACTTAAAAGCGACAACGAAAATTGTCTTGGTCTAATTAGTTCTTTAAAAAAGGCAAATTTGGAGTATGAGGATAAAATCAAACGACTAGAAGATCGCGTTTGCAATCTAACTCAACAACTTAAAAATGCTTTAACTATCAAAGTTGGGTTAGAAACTAGTTCTAAGAAACATGAATCAATACTTTCAAATCAAAATAGTGGAAATAACAAAGAAGGAATTGGATTTTCAAATTTTGATGCTAAAAAGCAAACTAAGACCGTCTTTGTGAAGGCCATTTCCTAAAAATCAAGTTTTAAGGGTACTAGTTCTTCAAAGTTAAAAACATTCATTGATAGAACTCCTTAAGCTCCAAACAAAACCAAGAACGTCCAAACGGGAAAACAAGTTTTTACTTAAAGACCAATTTTTCAAAAAGTTTCCCATTTGGAAGATCTTAAAGATCAAGTGATACCTTTTAATGTGTATAACCACACACTCCCACAGCCCTTTTGGTGTGAGTTTTGCGAGAGAATGGGTCATTTGAGAGAATTTTGTTGGCAAGCTTTGAATCAAATGCAGAAGAGTGTTCCAATTCCTAGACCGAAACCTAACCAAGAAAGAAAAAGAAAAAAAAAAGAGGGCTAGGGTTTTGGATAGTGAGGAACACATAAAGGATAGGACTCCATGGATTAAGAAAGTTTGGGTCCCAAAAGGGATCATCGCACCTACTTAGGTGATAGGGAGTCCGCCTAGCATGGAATTGGTTGGATGGATGGCTATGCTAGGTGAGTTTGTTGCTTCGATCGGTTTTAGCTCCTTGTATAGGTACCGAAGCAAAGTGGATTTTGGTTTTGAATTTTCGATTGCGATATTGGTTGAATTTCTTGAAAAATTCATTACTTACATGCATGTGATTGTAACTACTTTCTATTCTGGATATCTTTAGATTTTTATAATTAAATGCTTAATTTGGAGATATGTATACATATTGCTTTGACAATTCGGTAACCGGTAGCATGTTATTTCAATCACATAAGGGTTTTTGTGTATATCCCACACACTACACTACACGATCTACATTGATGCATGTTGAATAATCACGTGTTTGGGCTCTTGCTTTTAATTTGAAATTTCAGAGGCTCCCATATACTATTTATTTAGGGAGAGAGAATCTAAGAAAACAATTGTGATTAATGCAGTGAGATTTTGGTGATGTAGTTTTGAGCGAAAAATTAAAAGACAAGTATGTGAGGAAAAAATGTAGAGGGGATGGAAAATGGCTACCATAATAGAAGGAGAACCGAAAGCTACCAAAAAGAAAAAAGCTGGCCTCCACTAGGGGAGAAAGCTTCCATCAAGAAGAAAAGAAAAGATGCTTGCAATAAAACATCACAAGTTTGAATGCAAAATTGCATATTTTTGAGAGAATAAAAAAAATATTGTTTTTAAGGGAAAAAAGAAATTAGTTGAAAAATAATGGCTTAGAAGCTTTCTAAATTCTCTTGTATATGGATGCACGAATGTTTCAAAACTCATAATTATTCGATAACGCTTTGTATAATCCATATTTATAGTACAATGGGATGTATATACTTGTATTATGTGTTGCTTGGCGTATATATGCTGAATTGTTGATGAATTGTTATATGCATAGTACATGTATCATATTAATGGAAATTACGTGTTTTGAAATTTAATTGTTATATTCCAGATTTGATACATATTACATAGCAATACATGTTGAGTATGTGTGTTAAAACATATTTTTTTAGGTAATTTTGCTCTCGAAACTCCAAACCAAATCTATGAAAAAGTTGGGAATTGGTGCTGAAGGGTTTCTCGAGGTTTAGCTACAATGTTTTGAGATTAGTGGATATATTTGCTAGCTAGAATCTCTTTGCTTCAATAGGATATGCAATTTGTGTTAGTTGATTTTATGTACTTTGCATGATCTTGTTTTTTTGATACTTTGCTGCTTTCCATGCTTATTACTTTGTCTATTCTTACGAAAAAAAGGGGAGAGATGACGGGGTTGCTCATGTGAGGGGGAATAGTAAAGTAGGAATGTTTTGAGGGGGAGAGATATATAATTTTTTGCTTATTTGATTATTGTATCTCTTTATGCCCATACTTCACTAAGTATTTGTTAAGCTTTGGTGTTCACTACAAGAAAACGTAGCTTTAGCGAGGAAATTTTAGTGACAAAATTAAATTCGTCACTAGACATACTATATTAGTGAGAAAATTTCAACATTCCTCGCTAGATCAAATTAAATGAAAATTTACATTTTGTGACAAAATTATTTTCTCACTATTACCTAATATCTTGTGAGGTTATAAATAATCCTCACTATAGATATTTTTTTCGTCATAAAAGACATGCGGAAAATATTTTTCTTTTGTGAGAAAATAATTTTGTTGCTGTACATTTACTTTTGGTGAGGAATTAAATAATCGTCATTATATTTAAGTTTTTTTCTCGTGAAAAAACAATTACAAAAATTCCTCTTCCGCGAGGATATAATTTTGTCGTTATACATTTACTTTTAACGGCACATAAATAATCCTCACTAAACATGTTCTTTTTTGTTGCAAGAAACAAGATGAATTTTTTTCTTTTTTGCGAGAAATTAACTTTGTCGATATTCATGTACTTGTGGCGAGGAACAAATAATCCTCGCTATTTTTAAGCTTTTTCCTCGTGAAAAAACAGTTATAAAATATTCTATGTCGCAATGATATAATTTTGTCATCATATATTTACTTTTGGCGAGAATTAAATATTCCTCACTAAACATGTTCCTTTTTGTCGCAATAAACAAGATGAAAATTTTCCTTTTTTGCGAGAAATTAATTTTGTTGATATTCATATACTTGTGGCGAGGAATAAATAATCCTCATTGTATTTAAGCTTTTTCCTCGTGAAAAAACAATTAGAAAAAATTCTCTGTCACGATGATATAATTTTGTCGTCATATATTTACTTTGGCGGGAATTAAAATATTCGTTACTAAATATGTTCCTTTTTGTCGTAATAAATAAGATGAAAATTTTCCCTTTTTGCGAGGAATTAATTTTGCTGACATTCATATACTTATGGATAGAAATAAATAATTCTCGATGTATTTAAGGTTTTTTCTAGTGGAAAATCAATTAGAAAAAATTCTCTTTTGTGAGGATATAATTTGGTTGTTATACACAACCGGTTTCACCCGTGCGTTGAGCTAACGAGTTAGAACCAGATAACTCGATACTATTAACTAGAAAACAATAAAAAAAATACATATATATTTTAATATTATCAAATTAATATTTGGGAATATATACATACATACATACATATATATATATATATATATATATATATATATGGGTACATTTTAAGTAAGGACTTTAACTTAAGAATAATTTTTATGGACCGGACTATTTGGCACGCTTTCAAATGGAATTTTTGGATGAAATTTTGTGGGGGTGTTTTTCATCATGTATAGAACATCTCCACCAAATTTCATCAAAAAATTCAACCGGGAAGTGAGTTAATTATATGATTGAAAAATATTGAACATATATATATATATATATATTTCTGGACCAATATTTTTTTTATTTTATAGTTAATCCACTTCCCTGTTGAATTTTTTTTATGAAATTTGGTGAAAATGTTTTACGCATGATAAAAGAGCATCTCTACAAAATTTCATCAAAAAATTCAATCGCGAAGAGTTCCAAATGGTCCGGTCCGTAAATAAGGTCCTTACTTGAAAATTTTCATATATATATATATATGCAAATTATTGTGCAAGAACGGTTCTTTAAATTCAAACTATTTATATTTAATTCTGTTGGAATGATGCAAAGTAGACTTTATATAAGTTGTTTTAGTTGGTATGGGTGCACTGCGGGTAGGCTTGGTTATTTTTGAATAAATTAAATAATGTATTTTAAACTCTTATTAGGAATGCTTTGGTACAATTAGTATGCTTAGATAATATGTTTACTAAAAACCAGTAAGTAAAGATTTTGGACTATTAGCCCGCCATTATTACTAACAATAGCTAAAATGGTAAAAGCCTAATTTTGCAATCCAATGCTCAGACCCTCCAGTTTGCGGTAATGCGACCCCAGATCATAGTGCATAAGGGATTGTCAAGATCCCAATAAATATGTTCTATTTCAAAATTGCCCCTTCTTGATATTATACATGTGCTCATATATTTAGCTTAGAGTCAGTTATTATTAAGATATTATTTATTTATTATGATATGGTTACATATATCCAGTTCTAGTTTTGGATAATAGAATACACAAAGTGTCCGAAACATATACATGGGCAAAAAAAGTGTCACCATATATTACTTTTTAAAAATAAAGTACAAAACTAAAGTGCATAGCAGAGAGCTATTTATAATGTTCAATATACCCACTCATGTGATAAAGATAAATAGCGTATGAAGACCATGCAATATCTTTATTTTCTTGTTTTCAATGTCAAAAAAGCCAAAAATATTGTAACAAGCTAACTCTAAATGAAAAAAAATTACAGATTATTAATTTGATTGCTTATGTGAGCATCGTAGAAATCAAAACATGCATAAAAGCTAGAAGATCAAAAACTTGATCAACTGCAGAGGCAAAAAGGTCCATGACATGACCTTGGCTAACCAGCTGGTTTTCAAGTTCCTCATATAATTGGACTGCTTTTTCTAAAATACGGTGCTGCATCCTTATCTAGATCTTTATGAGAGTGAACAAGATCCGATAAATCTTTTGATACAATAAAGCATTGATGTAGCAGCTTTTGATATAAATTTTAGCCACATTCCATGCGTACAAACTTATATTATTTGCGCAGCCTAATTTTATACTTTGGAGGTTTAGGTCAACCTGATGCCTCTTTTTACCCCTCTTTTTTTTTATGACATTTACAATTCTGATGTTACGTTGAAATTGTTATAGAATTGTGACATTGAGAGATGGCCCCCGGTGGAGGTCAAAGTAGAGCTAGGGGAAGAATGTCATCCACTGCTTCGGCTCCACGACCACAGATAACTCGAGCATCCGATGACTCCAGAGCATCAAATGCTACTAATGGTATAAATATATTAATTGATTTACTTTAATATTTTTCACATTAATTAATACATTTTTATTTGTTTCTTTTAGCTTCCAATTGTTTAAGAAATGTTCGTGGGAAAACACGGTGTTTAGCAGCAGAACGCGCATATAAATCAGCAGGTTCTAAGCTACATGTGACAATTACCTTAGAGGATGGTAGACCGACAGGACCCAATAGCCAACATTTCGTTAATGAAATAGGATTTGTTGTACGGACATTTGCACCACTACAGGCAGATGTTTGGAGTGCTATCCCAGCTTCTGATACAAACATTTTGATTGATCGTATATTGGTAACATATTTTCTTAATAAATGAATCTTTTTAAAAATTTTGTTATACTAATTTATTTCAACTTTCCCAGACAAAGTATGATGTTGACGTCTCAGAACCACATGTCATGAGATACTTGAACAAGGCAATGTCTAGCACATACACCAACTTTCGCTATAAGCTGAAGACACATTTTAAAAAATTTACCTCTTTGGAGGAGGCTCGACGGAATAAGCCTAAAGAAGTAGAATCTCAAGATGACTGGGAGTTTTTATGCTTACTCTTTAGCTCCGAGAAATTTAAGGTATGTATCAAATTATTTACAACTTAAAATATAACTTTTCACACACAAACACACAAATATATATATATATATATAATTATATATTTAACTACTATACTGACACAAGAAGATTGCTTCATTACTTGCAGAAGCGTTCGATAATAAACACTTTGAACCGAGAGAAACTGCCATTTAATCATCGTGGAGGATCAATGTCATTTGTTAAACGTTTACGAGCGGTATTTTAAAACTATTTTTTATTATTTCTATTATTAAATTAATTAAAAATTTTAATTCACTTTTTATGAACTTTTTTTAATAGGGGGCATGGAAATCGATGAAGAAAATCTTGAAGAACCTAATGGAAGAATCTCACTCTATCGCCACTCGCATTGGAAAAAAGAAGTTGGATGGATTAACCCAGAGTCAGAGTCTCGTTATGTAAGTATACTACAAACAAATATTATATTACTTTATAAACATTATATTATTTTGCTTATACTATAACTAGTTTGTTTGTTTTTTTAATTTACAGAATGCAATGATCGAATTGAAAAGAGAGCAACTAAGCTTGGATATGAGTGAACAATTAAGCGAGGCTGAAATATGCGATAAGGTACTGGGAAAAAGATCAGGGTTCGTGAAGGGTCTTGGTTTTGGCCCTCGACCAAAGTCATCTAAATCAATCGCTCAACCTTTGCCACCACTTGAAGTAGATACTGAAAAGGAGCAAATGAAAGCGGAAATTGAAAGCTTGAAACAGAAACTTGATCAAGTTGCTCAATTTGTGCAGAATTGCCAAGGTTCTCAATTTTCATTTCCTTTCGATCCGTCTACATAAAGACATTTTGTTATATTTTTTAGTTAGACGTTTAGTTTTTCTAGTTTTTGTTATTCAATTTAGTGGAAAATTAATGTTTTACGAGTTAGTTTTAATTATTTATTTGTCGTGAATATGTTCGTTATGATGGACATAATTTTCTTGAATGCAACTTTGTTTGGATTTATTGTTTATTGATTCCATAATTTCTTACGAAATAAGTGTTATAGTTATGCTAGAATTGTTATGCGAGAAAATTATGAGCGCGTAGCAATGAAATAATTTATCACAATAACATGTTATTAAGAATTAACTTTATTCCTAATAAATTTATTTCGTTCATTAATTTATGTATAACGAGGAAACGGAATGACTTTGTGGTGAAAACATTAGTTGCAACAAGTTCTCTTAATTGTTTTCAGAATTATTGAGAAAAATTAATGCATTTAACAATAAATATTATGTCATTACAATTCCGTAATGAGAATTAAATTTTGTCTTTAAAACTTTATAATGACAAATTTAGCAACTATATTAGCGAGCAATGGATAACATATTTAGCTGGGAAATACTTTAGTTGCTATATGTATTGTGTGACAGAAAACAATTTTTATCGTCATAAAACTATTACGACAGATTAATCAATTTTTATCATCATAAAGCTATTACGAGGGATTGATGAATCCCTCGTTATAAAGCTATGCCGAGGGATTGATGAATTTCTTGTCATAAAGCTATGACGAGAGATTGGTGAATTCCTTGGCAGAAAGCTATTACGAGGGATTGATGAATTGCTCGGCAAAAAGCTATTACGATAGCTTGATGAATTCCTCGTCATAAAGCTATTACGAGGGCTTGATGAATTCCTCGTCATAAAGCTATTACGATGGATTGATGAATTTCTCGTCATAAAGCTATTACGAGGGATTGATGAATTTCTCGTCATAAAGCTATTACGAGGGATTGATGAATTTCTCGTTATAAAGCAATAACGAGAGATGGAACAACAATATTTGCGAGAAACTAAACAAATTTTCAGTGAGGAAATATTTAAGTCGCCGAAAGTTTCTAATAACAAAACTTATCTCTATCTCACAACAATATTCGTGGGGAATTGAATATATTTTAGTGGGGAAATATTTTTGTCGCATTACATTTCTTGTGATGAATCTTATCTTTCCTCGCCATAGAGCTGTTACGAGGGAGTTAGCGCGATAAGTTTATCGACGAACAAATTTTCTCGCTATACAATTATTGCGACAATGCAAAACCTATATCGACAAACATTTTTTCTCATTAAAGCTATGTTTTCTTGTAGTGGTTTCAGGATTAATAGGTTGATTATCCAACTCGCTCTTTTGACTTGTGAAGTGTTGCAGCTGACATCGAGACTTAGAGTTAGGCATGTTTTTGAATCTTATTGTTGTATGGACTAATTCGACTTAGAGACTGTAATGAGATGTTATCGACATCGCGTTGAAAGCGTCTGTATTAGTTGTATGTGTTTTGTCATCAGAATAGCCAAAGTGGAAGATTGTTAGGTTTATATTTTTAGTTGGCTTGCTTCCGATGCCAAGAACACTTTTTCCGTTGTAATTGTTTGAGTAAAATTAAAGATTTAAAGACGCGACAATTAATGGAAGCTCGCCAAACTTACCGGATTCATTGCACATAATTCTAGACCTAAGGTAAGTTAGTTTTATGGTTTGATTCAAAATTTAGGTGGTGTTTGAGCTTAAAGTTCGAAACTAAAAAACTTTTGAGTCAAATCTATTTTTAAGTATTTTTACCGAGTTCTACCGTGATCTGAAAAGCCCAGTCAACATAAATTATTGAGAAAACTTTTTTTTTCATGTATAACATGTTTCAAAAAGTTGCCTCTAAAATTTGAGTTGAATTAGTGTCCGGACGGATTTAATATGATAAAATAAAGTAAAAAGAAAATAATAATAAAAAATATTTTAAATATATTGTTTTATTAAATAAAAGGAAAATAAAAGGCAAAATGTTAAACTTTGAAAAGTCAAAGTTTCCTATTCTTTTTGAAAGACTCCACGTGTTGCCATATTCCTTAATTTATATCACATTAATGGGCCAAGCCCATTCCTTTTGTTGCCACGTAGAATTGTTTGAAAAAGTGGTGCACAGCATTTTGTAATCGGACCCGTACAAATTATCGAACACCGGACCGGTCCGGTAAAAGTGATTTTCTATGGAATTTGCTTTTCCAAATTTCGGACTAGTCCAATGTTTCTGAGCGTACCGGTCCGGCGCATAATTAATGGGGCATGATTTTTTATCGCAAAAATTTCTTTTTCAATATTTTTAACCTATTTCAAAAAGGACTTTGACTCTATATTTTTCCTATAAATATAACCATTGGTTTGGTTCAAAAAGACATGATTTTAGATATCTTTTTGAGAGAGAAAATATCCAAACACTAGAATTAAATTTTTAGGGTTCTGAAACACCATTTAGGTTTTGTTTACATGCCATAGGAGATCTTATTATTCTTCAATTTTAAGAACTAGGGTTCCAAATGTGCACGGTCCTGCGTGAGTGCCTTTAGTTGCGATTGGAGACGGGCTAAGCGAAGTGGCTAACGCACGATAAGGGATATCGCAGATGGTGGTGAAGGATTGTGGTCAAGTTATAGGAGGAGGCGACGGGTAAGCCGAAAAAGAGGAAAGCGCTACGCCAAGCCAGCTGCGGTTGGATTTTACGTTCAAGGAATTGACGGGACTGTTGCGTAAATTGTGGGGAAGCAATTTTTGTAAGTCATCGAGTCTGTAATTCTGTTTTGATCATAGTGAAGCACTGTTGGTTAGTCCCAAGGATTAGTCCTACGCAAGTAGGGATACCTCATAAATTTCTGGTCCTGTGTGATTGCTTTTTGTGATTGCTTGATTGTTTTAATTGCTAGAAAACACAACACAGGTTTCGACAGTAAAATTGATTAGACCTAGGATTTTAATTCCACTTATCATACTTCAAATTGTTTTTGATAAAAACCCTAAAATCAACCTAGGCAATACGATTCCCCAAACTTGTGTTTTCTTCAGATATCGTTCTCTAGTCGATGCTAAACTTATTTAAAGGATTCTGACAGAATTACAACATGAATAAGCTTAATTATTCATATGTTGGAACTTCTTAAATAATTTCAAGCAGCTGAAGAACATCTTGATAGGCTAACTAGTGCTTTAGTGGCTGAGAAAGCTTTTACTTCTACGTGCAAAAGTAAGAAAGGAAGAAGAAGAACGCACAAGCTGCAGTCCCACAAGGAGCAGTGCGAGCAGCAATCGCTAAACCTTCAAGAGTGAAAAAGCCTATTGGTAAGTGTTTTCACTATAAGCATAAAGTGCATTTGAGGAAGGATTGTCTCTGTTTCCTAAACCGTTAGAACAATGGATGTAAATTTCATCTATTTATTGTTTTATCTTGTTTATTGGTTCTATCTACCGATACCTGATGTGTAGATTTGGGAGCCACTAATCATGTTTTCAATACTTTGCAGGGGTTCCAGCAAACTAGACAGCTTGAAAAATAAAGAAATTTATCTACATATATAGGCAGCTACAAATGTGGCAACAATTACAATAGAAGATATTTATCTTCAGTTTAGTCAGGATAGGATATTAGTGGTTTAGGAATGTCTATATATATATACTATTAGAAGGAATTTGATTTCTATTTTAGATTGGTTGAAGACAAATATTTTATTCATTTTAATGATAAATTAGTTATCAATAGGAAAAATAAGCAGTTTGTTTGTTTTGGTACATTAGTGATTAATCTTTACATTTTTAATCCTCACTTGTTAGTACTACAACTAAGTGAATTGAATAGCACTAATAGTTTATCAATTAAGAGAAAAGAACCTTCAAAATGAACAAAACATATTTTTGGCACTTACGCTTTGGTCATATTACTCTAAAAAGAATTCAAAAATTGGTCGAAAATGGACCATTAGGTTCATTGGAAGTGGAGGCTCGTCCAATTTGTAAATCCTGCTTAGAAAGTAAAATGACTAAGAGACCAATCTCGGTAAAAGGCTATAGTGCTAAAAAATAGTTAAAACTGGTTCACTCTTATTTTTATAGTCACATGAACGTCCAGACTAGAGGAGGCTTTAAGTATTTCATCACATTTATAGATGATTATTCGAAATGTAGATATATTTACTTAATGCAACGTAAGCCTGAAGCCTCTTAGTAATTCAAAGAATTCAAGACAGAAACAGAGAAGCGTCCAGGAAAATGTATCAAATCACTACAATCAGATCGTGGTGGTGTATACCTCTTGGGAGAGTTTAGGAAATACGTATTAGAGAATGGGATTACATCCCAGTTTTCTGCACCGAGGATGTTATAGCATATTGGTGTAGCAGAAAGAATGAATAGGACTCTTCTAGAAATGGTAAGATCTATAATTAATATAAAAATTAACAAAAAAATTTCCCTGAATTCGTGAGGATGCTATGAAACAATTAAATGCGCAGAATTTAATGGTTTCTCCTTCCCCCAACAACTCAGAACAACACAGTCCCTATGTTGCAAAACAATTTACAAAGCGTTAACCAGGAAAGTTTGTACGCAGTGTAAATTTAAATAATAAGCGGTTCGAACTGGGATTTAAGATCACCAACAAAGAATGACAGCGATACGCACGAAACAACAAAAATGAAAACGAATATACAAATGCTATAAACAGAAGTATACAATTTATACAGAGTTCTGCAGTTCTTCTCGATCATCTAGTAGCATCATAGTTGGGTTCCCCCAACTCAATGCTCTCCTCACTGTCTTCAAGTTTTTTCAAAATGGCTTCAATCGATGCCTATTGACTTTAAATATACTTCCATTTTTTGGATTCTTCAATTCCACTGCTCCAAAAGGAAAGACTATACGAATTTTGAAAGGAGCAGTCCATCTTGATCGAAGTTTTCCAGGAAACAAATGGAGCCTTGAATCATAGAGTAAAACTTTATATCCGGGCTCGAAATTTTTCCTTAAGACTTTTTGATCATGGAAATGCTTTGTCTTTTCCTTGAAAATTCTAGAATTATCATACGCATCATCACGTAATTCTTCATCTTCATTCAAATGTAAGCTCCTTTCTTTACCACTCTCTTGAAGATCGAAGTTCATAGCTTTGATAGCCCAGAATGCCTTATGTTCAATCTCCAGAGGGAGATGGCATGCCTTACCATAAACTAACTGGTAAGGAGACATATTCAAACTCGTCTTTTAAGCGGTTCGATAGGCCCATATGTCAAACGAATAGACCAATCTCTCCGATTAACATTGACTGTTTTCTTGAGGATTTTCTTGATTTCTCTGTTAGCTAATTCAGCCTTCCCGTTTATTTGTGGGTGATACGCCAGAGAGACTCAGTGATTCACTCCGTAACGCCGCATCAATTTCTCAAATGGTTTGTTACAAATGTGACTACTTTGATCACTTATTATCACTTTTGGCGTGCCAAAACTAGAAAGGATATTATTTTTAAGGAATGTAATGACCGTGAAATGATCATTGTTTATAGTGGGAATGGCCTCAACCCATTTAGACACATATTCGACAGTGACTAGAATGTATTGGTGCCCAAATGAAGGAGGAAATGGTCCTATGAAATCTATACCCCAACAGTAAAAAAATTTAACTAACATGATATTAGTTAAAGGCATCATATTCCTTCTTGAATTGGCACCTAACATTTGACAACGAGCCCACATTCTATAGTGGTTCTTTACATCCTTGAAAATAGTATGCAAGTAGAAACCGCATTGTAGAATTTTTTTAGTCGTCTTGCGGAGAGAGAAATGGCTCTCGCGTGCTGCTTCATGACAAGCATACATGATGGATTTAGCTTCCTCCGCTGGGACACATCTTTGAAATATCTAATCAGGACAGTACTTATACAAGTACGGATCATGAAAATAGAAATTCTTCACTAAAGTAAAGAACCAATTTCGCTCTCAACGTGGCCAATTAGGAACTTTTCCTGTGGCGAGATAATTCATAATATCTGCATACTATGGCAAACTACAAATAGCCATCAGTTGTTCATCTGAAAAACTTTCTTGAATCGGTAAATCGTCTGTGTCTCGAACTTCGCTAATGAGCCTAAATAAGTGATCGGCTACCACATTCTCTACTCCTTTCTTATTGTTGATAATCAAGTCAAATTCTTAGAGCAATAGGATCTACCTAATTAATCTTGCTTTTGCATCGTTCTTCGTAAGAAGATACTTAATTGCTAGTGATCAGTAAAGCAGACAATCAGTGATCCAATAAGGTAAGATCGAAACTTATCTAAAGCGAAAACAATGGCTAACAACTCTTTCTCAATCGTGGAATATTTCAACTGAGCATCATTTAAAGTCTGGCTAGCGTAGTAAATGACATGGGGCTTCTTGTCCTTCCTTTGACCTAAGACAATTCCAATGGCATAATCACTAGCGTCGCACATAAGCTCGAATGGTAAGCTCAAACAGGTGGTTGCACAATGGGTGTAGTTGTGAGCATTTTCTTGAGCTTGTCGAAAGCTTCTTGACACGCTGAAATCCATTCAAATGGTGCATCTTTAGCAAGTAGGTTACATAGGGGTCGAGACATAGAACCGAAGTCTTTGATAAACCTCCTATAGAAACTAGCATGGCCTAGAAATGATCGAACTTCTTTGACAGTTTTGGGAACTGGCAAATCAGCATTGAGGTCAATTTTAGCTTTATCCACTTGGATTCCTTCGATTGAGGCAATATGACCTAAAACAATTCCTTGGGTAACCATGAAATAGCATTTTTTCCAATTCAGAACAAGATTATTATCTTTGCAACGAACCAAGACTTTCTCCAGGTTCTGAAGACAATCTTCAAAAGAATCACCAAAAGAGATAAATCATCCATGAAAACTTCTAAAAACTTTTCTACCATATCACTAAAGATACTCATTATGCACATTTGAAAGGTTGCTGGTGCGTTCCACAAGCCAAAGCACATTCTCTTGTAAGCAAAAGTACCAAAAGAACAAGTGAAAGTGGTTTTCTCCTGATCTTCGGGAGCGACTCTATTTGATTGTAACTACTGTAACCATCCAGAAAGCAATAGAAAGAGTAACCAACCACAATCTCCAAAGTCTGATCAATAAATAAAAGTAAAAAATGATCTTTCCTGGTTACAAAGCTAAGCTTGCGATAATTAATACACATGCTTTAACCAGTGGTGACACGTGTGGGAACTAGTTCACCTTCAACATTAGGAACAACAGTTATGCCAGATTTCTTAGGCACAACCTGAGTAGAACATACCCATTTGCTATCAGAGATGGGGTAAATTATTCCAAGATCTAAGAGTTTAAAAACTTCTTTATGGACTACTTCTTTCATGTTAGGATTTAACCTCCTCTACATCTGTCAAAAGGGCTTAGCATCTTCTTCAAGGTATATCTTATGAGCACAGATATCGGGGCTTATACCTTTTAGATCATCTATGGTCCATTATAACGTATCTTTGTGTAGCTTAAGAACTTTCAAGAGTTCAAACTCTTAAGTGGAATTTAACTTGCTTGAGACTATGATATGATAAGTTTTAGATTCTCCTAAAAAGACGTACTTTAGCTCTTAGGTAGGGGCTTAAGTTCCAATTTCGGAGTTTTGAAAGTAGAAAGGATGAGTAAAGAATTACTCGAAGGGAATTCTTAAAACTTTTTAGTCCACGTAGCCTGTACTACTTCTGCTCTTCAGAATTTATGCTGGACTTAAGATCAGAAACTGCCTCACTTATCTCATTCTTGATAAGAGAATAAGCTTCAAAATCAGAAAGAGAATGAGTCAAAGTAGACTCAAGTGGGTCCTCATACTACAACAAACCAAAGTATTCCTCAAAGACTATATCCAGGTAACTGACTTCTTGAATATCTTCTTCTTCTTCAAGATCTAACTATTTAGGAATTGAGAAAATATTGACATCGAGAGTCATATTTCAGAACAAAAGCTTCATAACACCGTTCTTAACACTGATAAAGGCATTGATAGTAGCAAGGAAAGGTCTTCCTAGAATGATGGGAATCTAGGGACCAATGTTGGCCATAAGTTGAGTATCCAAAACGACAAGGTCAACTAGATAGACAAAGTTGTCAACCTTAACCAAAATATCTTCAACAACTCCTCTTAGCACTTTCATGGAATGATCAGTTAGTTACAAGGTAATTCTCGTGGGTTTCAACTCACCCAAACCTAATTGCTGATAAACAGAGTATGAGAGTAAGTTCACACTAGAACCAAGATCCAGGAGAGTATGTTCAATCATTTAATCACTAATGTAACAAGAAATGGTAGGACAACCATGATCCTTGTACTTGGCTGAAAAATTGTGTTGAATTATCGAGCTCACATAATTAGCTAAAAATGTTTTCTTCTAAATAGAGACTCTTCTCTTTAAAGTGCACAAATCTTTAAGAAACTTAGCTTAGGAAGCAATTTTCTTGGTAGCATCCAAAAGAGGAATGTTGATCTTCACTTGCTTAAAAAGATAAGAATTTCAGAATTACGGTTATCCTTAGCCAGTTTGTGCAACCTTTGAGGAAAAGGAACAGGAATGTGAGGAATAGAAGTTTTATCTTTTTCAGGAACATCATTCACATTCTCGGCTTTTGCCTTGGCTTTCTTAGCTATCTCAGCTTCTCTCAAGGCTTCAATATAAATGTACTGCTCAGTTTTAACTTATTCATATTCTTCCTCCATCCCTCTTGTTGGAACATATTCAGGTGGAGGTGGCTCTATTTAATTGTCAACAACTCTACAACTCCTTAAAGTAGTGATAGCTTTTACTTGTTCTTGATATTGCTTAGTGCCTGAAGAAGAAGAGTTATCAGTGGCTTTGGGATTGAGCTGAGGTTGAGCTGGGATAACTGCCTTCCTCTTCGGATAATTCTGACTAGTAATCTTCTCCATAGAAACTTTCATCTGGTTCATCATTTGCAGCATCTGCTAAAACATACCTTGCAAATTTTCCTTAGGGACTTTTCTATGCGGTGGAATATAAGAATTAGGATTCGAGCCTTGAGATTGTTGATACTGCTGCGGTTGATATTGGAAACTAACTGGATGTTGGGATTGCTGATATAATGGTTGAAGTGGTGGTGGTTGGAAATTCTACTGAGTTTGTTAAAATGGTTGAAAGGGTTTCATGGGGTTCCCTTCATAGTTGTTATCAGACCAACTGAGGTTGAGGTGGTTCCTCCAAGATGGGTTATATTGATCCATATAAGAATTGGATTTGCCAATTGCCATGACAACATTGACATTAGTGTTCAACACTTCTCTAAGAGTTGGGATGGTTAGACAATCACTGGTGAGATAACCAAATGTATCGCAAATGCTGTAAGCTTGCTCTATAAACTGCTTAGGAGCTTATTCTCCTTTCTTTGTTTCCAAATATTCAAGTTTCCAGCAAATAGTAGGTAGCTTAGCATTGATTTCATTGTTATCTTTCAGTTGGTACACACCAGCTGGTGCTACATTTGCTCTAGTTGTACCTGCCTTAGCACTCGATTCCCATTCCTGAGAAACTTCAGAAAGCCATTTGAGGTATCCTTCAGTAAATGTAGGACTATTTCCTAAGAATTTTCCATTGCACATAGATTCAATAAACTGACGAGTGGAGGGAACTAAACCATTATAGAAGAAACTGATGATTCTCCACTTTTCATAACCGTGATGTGGACAAGAATTAAGAAGATCTTTTAAGCGCTCCCAACACTGTAAGTAGGTTTCATCATTTTTCTGAGAAAAGTTTTGAATCGCCTTCTTTGAGTTAGAAGTAAGATGTAAAGGAAAGAAATTCTTGAGGAATTGCTCTTGGAGTTCTTGCCAATAGTTAATGGCTCTCGAGCATAGATAAATAAACCAAGTCTTAGCTTTATCCTTCAGGGAGAAAGAAAATAACTTTAACTTTATTATATCTTCAGAATAGTTCTAGTCACTAAAAGTGGCACAAACACCCTCAAATTCTCAAACCAATGATAAGTGGGTAGAAGTTAAATCATGCCATTGCGAAAATGAAAATTATTTACATCATTTAGAAAATTAATGCAAGAAGGAGTAGCATTTTTTCCAGGAAGTAGGAGTTCAAGAAAAGTAAGATTAGGATTTTGAACTGCTTAATTGACTCCATTATTAGTTGCTTGTGATGATACAAATGCAGCTGCTTGTTCTTCAACATTCTGATCGGCCATTGGGTGTTTAGATACCCACGAGATAGTACTGTTAGAAGAATCAGAAGAAAAAGAAAGAGGAACTGAATTGGCTGTAGTGGAAGACTCAGATGCTTTAGAAGATTCGTCATATGACTTGTACTTGTCAGAAATGACACGGTACTTGTACAGAGGATTACTTGAAATGCGATTATTAAGACCACGAAGTCAAGGTTTCATATATTAGGCAGTGACCAAATATAGAATCCTAGGATTGAAAAGAAAATAAAAAAAAGATACTAGAACGAAATAAATGAAACCGTTAACCTTTCCTCGGCACAGGCACCGGCACCAGAAATAGCTTGACTACGCGTAAAAAGTGCGAAGTATTACACCCAAGTGCAGGTGGTCAAGTTATAGTATACTTGGGGAAGTCCAAGGTCGAACTACAAGGAAGGTAAGGAATCTATTTCTTTTATGTATTTGTCTAAAAGGGAAGAAGGGAAAATAAAAGAAAAGATAATTGAAATGGGGAATAAGGAAAGAAATGAAACTAAATTAAAACTACAAACTAACCAAACTAAAACTAAAACTAAAGGCAAATCTAATTATATGGTGCAAAAATAAAGGGAATCCACAAGCGCAACTTATCTACCTAAAAGGCTTCCTAAATGCACTACGAATACATGCAAATAAACTAAAAATAAATTAATTAATTAAAACAGCGCACTAAATAAATAAATCATAATATTAAATGAACTTAAATCAACCAAAAAACAAACGTTAGGGGTGTCCGCAGTTAGGGAATACGAAACTAGTCCAATCGGGTAATTCAAATCTAAGTTTAAACAAGATTTTTCACTAAGATTCAGCTCTTAGACTCTCCAACCATCCAATTATATTCCTAATACAATTATATTATAGCCCATGCATGACAAAGACTATATAAACTAGCTTTGAGTAAAATAATTCGATAGTAAAGCTTTTTGACTTTGAAAAAGTGTAATTTAGAACCTAGTATTGCTAGTGCGTGACAAAAACAATCAAAGTTGATTAAACTTTTCAAAAATCAGTAACTTAACACTCTTATAAGGTTTGAAAAGGTTTGAACATGATTCAAATTAATTCCGTCTTAAAAAGAATGCCGAAAGTCAAAACTAGCACTTTTTCAGTACTTACGTGAATAAATACCAAAATAACGCCAAATCAGCCAATTCACTTAAGAAACTAACCTAACTAATTAGTGGATAAATATCGTCCTCAAATCATCCACATTAGGGTTTTGGTGCAAAAATCTGTGAATCGACGTTTTACGATTTTCTTAATCAAATGGAATTTTTGAACTAATTTATGAAAACATGTTTGTAACGCATGTAAATATAATAAAATACCCATAAATTCAATAGGTGATCTATAACCAATGAAAAAATCATATTCAAACCTAAATTGGATTACATTTAAGGGTTAAGTACGCAGATTTCACTATAGATTCCTAACTAACGACTTAGCTTGCCATAATCAAACCAAACATACAAACAAGCTTGTAAATCATGCAACAAATAGTAGACATATACCTAATAATGAATAAATTCATATTCAAAAACTTTTGGATTTGGAATTTCTCAATTCCGATTTAAAACGAAGATTTTACGGTTAAAATAGTAAACAAACTCAAAACCGATAAAAACTGAAGAAATTCGACTAAAACCCTAAAAATTCTAGAAAATCCGATTAGTAATGATGAATAATGAATCAAACATGAATAGCATTGAATAACTACAAACTATTTGAATATAAAGTGAGAATCTAGCATAAATCGACTAAAAACCAATAAACCGACAAAACAGACCTATAAACCTTAGAACTAGCCCAAAAAACGAGGGTTTAAGGTTGATTC
This sequence comes from Lonicera japonica, assembly GCA_021464415.1. NCBI lineage: Eukaryota > Viridiplantae > Streptophyta > Magnoliopsida > Dipsacales > Caprifoliaceae > Lonicera > Lonicera japonica. Next base: position 28,724,698 of record CM038466.1, read on the forward strand.
CAGAATATATATTATCTCAATCAACTAATCTATGAATAGAAAAGAAAACTAACAATTAAAAGTAATTAAATTGAACTAAAACATAAAACTAAGGTTTACCCGACATGCAATTGAAACTTGAACTGATAATTGAATTGAATAAAGAATAAACGTTGATTAAACTGATGTTCTAACTTCAAAATAATATGAATAAACTAACCTAATAATTGTTTTGAAGAAAGAAAGAAAGAAAGAAAGAAAGAAAGAAACTCTCAAGGTTTGATCATCAGATAAACGCAAAAACTCTCAGAAAGTTACGTTGCTTTCTGCCTTTCTGTTAATCGATTCCCAATTGTACCGTATCCTAAAATATGAGATATGTGAACTTTTATATGTTCCACAAGTATCTCTGGTTGTGGGTTAGATGTTCTTTGAAAAATAGGTTGAAAAGAACTAAAAACTGAAAACGGGCCAAAAAATGAAGTGGGGATCAATCATCACCATGTGGGGATCGATCCTTGTATATATATTTTTTTCTTTCTTTTTTTTATCTTCTTTTTCTTTCGCTCATAACTTTTTACTCCGAACTCCGATTGATGCACTGTTTTCTTTTACGTGTAGGTAATTTAAAGCTTTACAACTTATATTTTTGGAGATTTCTTCAAATTCCCAATGCATAAAAACTTTGATCAGATACAACTTCGGACTTTTTAAGGCAGTTCTCGATTTTGCTCGAAAACATCCGGAATTAATTCAATTGAACTTCTTTCCTCTTAGAATCATTCTTGGACACTTGCATTCACTTCATTCATGCTTGGGTACTTTCTTTTCTCTTCTTGCTAGTGCTTTGGGTGTAGTTTTTGGAGTTTTTCTTACCTCAAAATGGATTTTGACTTCTTCTTCAGGCCTTCTTCTTGCACTTTTTCGCTTTTAACATTCTATCTTGCATACAATCTCAGTTGCTTAACCACTTTAGGACTTCAAAATGGCTTTGTAACACAGGAATACAATGCAGTGCATTCTTTTCATGCTTAAACTGAATTTACATGAAATTTCTGGTTTTAGACGGTAACTAAAAGCTAATTGAGTCTTGTTTAGGGGATTAGAAATGCAATTCTAGCCTCAATCACCTATGTGGTGTAATAAGTTGCGTCATAACCGATTTTAATTAATGATACCACCTTTACCTGTACCTTGTGTTTGTTGGATTAGAGTTTCGAATCATTAGTTTATCCAAAAGCTTAGGTACTATGTGCGGATATGTGTGCATTGTACCAAGCCAGAAACCCTTAATAATTGGCTTTAGATGCCCAAATATGGGTAGTTTCATTCTTGCAAGATAGAGGTGGAGCATTCTACCCTTGATGATTCATTCTAATTAGAAGCGCTAGACTTGTTTTTCCATCTCCTTGACGTTCTTTAGTATCATTCCGCTCATTTTGCTTTTGGATTAGATTTATATCTCATGCATAACCGTAGCAAGTCTCCTAAAGAGGGGAGACCGTATGCAATGCTGGGATTATGTCTATCTCTTTGATCTGTACTTCTCTCTACTTAAATTTTGAGAACGTAATTTCTTAAGGAGGAGAGATTGTAATACCCCGTGTTCCAATTTTGAGTTAATCATTCTCTTAATCCTGGTTAAAGAGTGAACTTTTGGTTCTGGATTGTTCTTAATTGATATAAAAGTTATAGCATGTCATATTAGGTATATCAAGTTTTTGGGAATGATCGTTTCATAATTCGGGTGGTCCGAATTGAAATGGAGATGTTAATTGCGTGTTCTCACATTACGCAATTTCTTAATTTTAGCTAACTTTGAGATGTCGTAACTTCTCCATTTCTTATCCGATTAAGTTCCCATTTATATGCACGTCTAGGTTTTGAGCCTTTCTACAAATTTCGTGTTTTGACTGAAAGCCAATCCATACTCCTTATTGGTCTAAACAGCATCCGAAGTAAGTTAGTTAGCGAAATCTGATCGTTCAGTAACATTGTAGCAGAGCACTGTCTTTGGACAATTTATGGGATTTATCCATTTAGAATTTAGGGAAACTTCCTCTTAGGAAGGTGTAGATCATTGAATTAACTTTCCGTTGATATGTGGATCATCCAAATCCAAGTTCCGAGTGGGGAGTTATGACCAAAATACCAACAGTGCACTTTTTGCCCAGTAAGATCGATCTTACACATCAAAAATTTTTGAGAAAATAAACCAGTGCACTTTTTTCCCTGACTATGATCGATCTTACTTATCAGTGCAGACCAATTTTGACCCGATTTTAACACTTCAAACCCCCAAACTCAAACTATTCTCATGCATAACATAGAGACACCTGAGAGCTCTTTAAAGAGAGAGATTGTAGAGAGATTTTGGTAGAATTTGAGAAAGTAGATTATATTACATGTACTATGGCCTTATATAACATGTGCGATCTGTAAGGCTTTTGATAATTACTTAAGATTCACCTATAGCAAGAATTAATTTAAAATAAATGGTTATTTTACTAGTTAGAAATGTATATTAAAAATTTGGCTTTATTAGCCATTTGTACTGGACGAATTCAGAACCATAATGAATCTAAAGTCATAATTACCACAGTGATAAGGCCATGTGGTTAATAAATAATTATTTAGCATTTAATTATAAGGTTAACTATATATTTATGTGTTGGCCTTATACTTTATTCATCGTTTTTAACCATATGTGTGTTGTGATTGTAAGTGGGCTAATTATATAATTGGAATGGATACATAATATGCTTATGAACACACATATATGATGAATTAATTTATTGAGCACACTCGTTGTGGACAGTGTGGACTCGGAATAATATGGGACACAAGTCTCCTGGGTGAAAGGCCCAAAACTGTGCACATCAAATATGTTGAGGCCCTACTACCGTGTGGTTGAAAGTTCACAAAATGTAGACACGGCAAAAACGTTAAGGCCCTACTGCCGTATGGTTGAGAGTCCAAAAAATGTAGATCACGAAAACTATCCCCTACTTGTTTATTATTATTATTGCGGTGCAATCATATCTCTAGTTGTTATTATTTACTTTACTATTGTTATTGGTGTAAATCTGTAAGATCATTTTGGACTAAAGTAGTGATCATTGATACGTGATTTGATTTCATAATATGTAATGGCAAAGTGGAAATCAAAAATTGCATAGGTTGGATAACCGTTAACTTAAGAAGATAATAAGTATCCTATGAGTGAACCTTGGAAGTAGTTGAGAATATACTAGTAACATTACCAACTTGAGGAATACAGAAATATATAGAATGATGAACCTTTGGATGGCTATGGTTCTAGAATAAGCCATCTCGTGATGGGTCGTCCATTGTAGATGGTTATATATATGTCGGATCAAACCACATTGGTTGATTATGATGAGTGAGGTATCTTGGATAACGGGTAGTTTCCAGTTGCTAGGGGGCATCGTAGTGGATAAGTTCATCATGTTAGTTGAGGTGAATTGTAGTATCTTCATTACTAAAGAGATAAACTATAATTTAGTATAACTCACGCGCATGCTTTGTTAAAATATGTATTTTCTATAAAAACTTATATTAGTTCCCACTGAGCCTAGTTTTGGCTCACTCCCATTTTTCTAACAGTTTTGTAGGTGGGACCTTGGGGTAGCGCGTGCTTATCTTGTTTTAGTTGCCTTTAAATCACCAAAAACGTCATGGAAGTCCTTGAATTAGAAAGACTTAGTTTTCTAATTGTTGTTTTGTAACACCCCCGCCATAATCTACAGGACAACACTCGTAATTAAGACCTGGAGTGCTACTAACCCATCTTAGAATGACTAAAATGGGTATATATAATGTAAAATGCACAAAGAAATCCAAATGGTACTATCATACATGTCAAACAACCGTTTCACAATCATACTGAAGATGATAATACTGTATACAAATATATAAACAAGTATATAATAGTTTTAAAAGCAACTGAGTAATTTCATGATAATATACTACTATCTGGGCTAGCCGTGGCTTCCCGCGATAGCATGTACATAACAAAAATACATCTGTATCAGAGCCCCTAACTTGTTCCTGGTCCCTCCGCGCCCCTGTTCTCTTTAGACTCCTGAATACCTGTATAGTTTAGAAAAACGGGGTGAGCATATCGCTCAGTAGGGGGGAAAGTATATGGAGGGAAAGTTTGGAAAACATTCCTTAATTTATTACTGTAAATCAAGTAAACCTTTTCATCGTATAATCCAAACATTATTGATAAAACATCACAAAAGATAACTAGCTCATGATGATGCATGCTCATACATATGCAGGTTACCTCCCTTTGTGTCAACCCAATTCTGAATCTTGACGACGCATCCCGATGAGAAACCAAGCCATGATAGCCATATAAAATACATTCGTTCCAAGAGCATACAATATAATCATAGTTGGCTTCAATAAGAATCCGAACTGGCGTCACAATATAGAATCCGTCGCCTAAAAAGGCATACCAATACCATCATACCAAGGAAGTGGAACAACAATCCTGTCCATCTTCCTTAGAAAGAATCAAATTCATGGTGCGTTACCAATGCCAAGGTTCCCGGGTCTTTCACCGGTGGCTTATTGGCGGCCAAACAATATCCCCCAGGGGTTTAGGGCTTTTCAACCCAAGGGCACCGGGCCCTGCCTATTTTCCCATCCCGGCAAGCACCATGAAAACAGATATTCATACAGTATTCATATCACCCTTGGTCATTCATGACCAAGCACAATTATTTTCAAGAGATCAATTAACCAATCGTATTCGATAAGACAATATCCAGATAGAAATGAAGCTGCCATGAATTGCATAAGAAATAAGCCTCCATATAGCCTCCGAGCAGATATATGTATCATAAAGCTTTCAACATCATAATAGGAGATATACACCCATTTGATAGGACATATGCCATAAGAATGCTTTGAGCTTGCCAAGAGATCCTCCAGATGCCCGGTTGACACAATAATTATGCATAACGTGCAATCCATGCTCTAATTGTAAACTAGAAACAACCCATGCCACTTAAACTTCATTCATCATGTATCCATGTTCCTTAGCGCATACATAATCCATTTACAAATTCACTTGGATTCAACCAAGCGTATATGTCCAAGGAACATCACTTACAATTCTATGTTACATATATGTCAAGTTCAAGTGGCATATCTTGTTTCAATTCATGCATCATAGACACAATAGAAACCACATATGCCATATAAACTTTAACCAATTCATGTCCATGTTCTTTGGTGTATACAAAACCCTTTACTAATCATTTTCTTGTCAAACCAACACATATACATCCAAAGAACATCCGTATGAATCAATAACATGTAATTATGGAGCTTAGATGGCATATTTTGCTTCATATCGTACAATCATAGCTTAATAATGCATAGGTCATGAATATCAATTAGCATGGTTTTCATAATAATCATTCATGCATAAATCATCCAAGGATACTCAATAATAAGGAATACATACTTTGTATTAAACATATATATGTAGAATCATTCATCTTTCAATAAATAAAATCATAATATCGAGTTTTGAAAAGATATAACCCCTACCTCAATTTAGGAGTGAGAAAGGAGAATAAAGGACGAAGATTGCGGCTCTCCCCAAGCAATCCGCATGAAGAAGATGATGAATAGTAGCAAGGAAGAAGAAACTCAAGTGATTTGGAGCTTTAATCTTGGATCATGAGTGAAAAATGGATAAAATTTGCTTAAGAACTCACCTCCCTCACTCTAGAACTCTCTAGAGGCTTGTGGGTTTATTTTTGGTCGAAGTTTGGGGCAAAAGGGGTCAAATGAACACTTAAAAACGCTTAAAACCGACATTGGCCCGCTGTCGGACCGGTATTCAAAAAGCCCATACCGGTCCGCGTGTAATTTTGATGCTCTGATGCACTGTTTTTGTTTCGGCCATAACTTTTGACTCGGAACTCCGATTAAGGCGTTCTTTATGTCCACGGAAAGGTATTTCAAAGATCTACAACTTTCTAGTTGGAAGTTTTTCCAAATTATGGACCAATCGTTCCCATAAATTCACCGAAGACAGCGCTCTGCCAAAGCGCTACCGAAAGACCATAATTTAGCGATGGGCCAACTTGGGGCCCTATTTTGGTCAACGAGGAGTGCGAATTGGACTTCGGCCAAAACACGAAAGTTGTAGAATAGCATGAAATCTAGAAGTAGGAATAAATGACAGTCAAATCGGATAAAAGATGAGAAAGTTACGATAATCCAAAGTTGGCTAAAAATAAGGAAATCGCGTAGGATCAAAACTTCTTATTTACGAACCAAAATTGATTCGAACCACCCGAATCACCAAACGATCACTTATACAAGTATAAAGGAGTGAATACAACAAAATCTGATGTGTTGAAATGCTACAAGACTCCCTCACACGAAATTTCACCCTTCACCTGTATAAAGTTAACACTTATCATTTTTTCACCTCAACCAATATAATTAAATCATTTAAACCCCGTTTTCAAAACCAAAGATGTGGAACGAGCTGAAAACATTTTTAAACATATTTTTATCAGTTAATTTCACAAAATATCGATTTTATCAGTCTCGATCCATGAAGGAATCAACAGATGTTTGTACCCGGTTTAATCTATAAATCGCGGTACTAACCAAAATATCCAATATGAGAATACTAGATTCGTCAATACCAGTTTAAATTATTAAACTGTGGTATTCTATTGGTGAACGAATATCGAGGATTACTGGATATCCGAGCCAAATCGAATTAGCTTCCGAAAGCCTTGAACTTTACCAAAAACACATGTTTTGCTATTTATCATTATAAAAATCATACTTCAAATCACACACACACTAATTTCTAAAATCGAAGGGCGCTTTCTATCCCCACCCCAAATCTCAGTTTCCTAAAACTATGGATTGATATGCGACAACATCAATAAGCATGCGAATGTGCAATTATAATTACACGCATATCCTACCTATTGACGGAAAGAGCGAATTGGGTGCCTAACACCTTCCCGATTCGTGTCTTAATCCCCGAATCTTTGAATCAACTGGTTTTGTATTAATTGTGTTTAAGAGATCGTTTAACCCATAAATATTCCTCTTTCACATAGACTTTTATTTGTTTAGTAAAACAAAATAGTGACTCTGATTTTCTTTACAAACCGTCACCTTTTCTTTATAATAAAATGAACCATTTTCCAAATGAACAGGAAAACTGGAGGAATCGCCACCAAGAAGGCCGGCGTTGAAAGCGCGGGTTCTTACAGGGTCCAAGTTCAAAACAATAACATGTTCTATTGTAACATGCAAATTAGTGGCAAAAAAAAAATGTGCCTATTAGATCACCTTATATGCTAAGAATGGTTTTTACTCAAAAACTTTATCATTCCTCGCTTTCCAAACATTCCATAGAATAAATAGAAATAGCGATTCCCAATCAGTTTTGGCGAACATCCTAATTTTAGAGACGTTGCCTATATTGTTTTTCATCTATTAAATGAGCGGGAGGATACAGAACCCCTGAATCTCGAGGAAGGGATGAAAAAATCCCAAACTTGCTAAGATTTGGGTCAGTCTCTGAGGATGTGGACTATAGTTTCTGCATGAAGCTAGCATCGAGGGCATATGTTGGAATCTATAATCCAATGTAAGTACGATAATTGTTGATCAATAAGCAATCATGCATGATTAAATAAGCGAGAAAACTGAAATTTTTGTTGGCATCTCAATTTCCAAACCCAATTACAGTTAAATATGTCCACCCTCTCCCCCAAGTCAATGATAAAATTATAAGAAGATTTGGCAGTGGGAACTCCATCAGAGCTTTCTTTCCACACCACTGTGTACTCGTCATCATGAACCTGAATGAGCTGGATATTGTGAATTTTATGTTTGATAGGCTCTGAAATTGGAGAATGAAAATGTTAAAAAGACCAGTGCCCATTATGGATTATGGCATTTACATTCCACATTATTTTAAGTGGATCGATATCATCAATTAGAAGAACTAGAAGCTCGTTTCCTATCCATATATCAAACCATAAATAAACATTTTTCCCCAATCCTATCTTTCGATCGAAGCCCCCTTTAACGTGATTAAAACTTCGAACTGCACCTTTCCACATATTTGAGTCCCTTCCTCTAGCGACACAATCAAAACACTATCATTTATTAAATACTTTAAATGCAACACCTAGGAGCATACTGAAGTATTGCTACATGCCATAAGTCCTCTAATTTTATATAACTGAGCAATGTTTGCTTGTCTTACATCACGGATGGCCAGCCCGCCTGTAGATTTCAGTTGGGTGACTTTCTTTCATTTCACTAGGTGCATTTTTCGGTGATCCTTTGTAGTTTCCCAAAGAAAGTTATAACTGAGTTGATTGAGTGCATCACACGTTACTTGAGGCAACCATGTAGTTTGCATAACATATGACGGAATACCAACAAGAACCGATTAGATCAAAGTGCAATAACCCGTTAAGCTGAGGTGTTTCGCTTTCCATCCGGTGAGTCTCTGCTGGACTTTATCAATAATGAAATTGAAAGTTTATTTTGACACCCGTTTGTGAGTGAGAGGTATACCCAAATATTTCCTTAAATTATCTGAGAAAGTGATGCATTTGATATTCTTAATATTACACTTAGTTGCCAAAATAACCATTGGCCCCACAAAGGCAGCTGATTTGTTAACACTTACTGATTGCCCGGATATACTGCATAATTTTTTGACTATATCAGTAACAACCTTGGCTTGTGTGTACTAGCCTTTGTGAAAGCAAAAGGTTCTCTACAAATAACAAATGAGATATTTTTAGCCCGCTAGGGCTGGATTTGGTTCAGTTACCGAACCGAAAATTTCGAAAACACTAAATCATATACCGTTCCCGAACCTTGTTTTAATCGGTGACTAAAACTTCAATAACATAAATTCGGTTTGATGTATGTAAATTTTTGGTAAAACCAAAATTACTAGCAAAATACCAAAAAAACAGATAATAACACAGCAATCCAAATATCAAACACCAAAATCCAAAATTACCAGTAAAATACCAAAAAAAAATAACCATGTTCTTTGTTTATAAGCACCAAAATCCAAAAAGACAAGCAATATGAAATAATAAAGAGCAACATATTCAAAGATAAGAGAGATCTGATCTTTAATGGGTTACACTTAGGGCTTCAAATGAAAAGTTCTTCAACTTAAGATCCTAACTTTGGGCGAGCGAAAGAACCTTGTAAATTGAAGAATTGAAAATATGGAATTTGGAGTATTTGACATCATCTGCTGTGACTGTCAGGTGCGAAGGTATAAGGAGGTGTGGTGAGACCTGTAGAAGGTAAGCTAATGACCAAAGGTGGCAGAAGCACGGTGGAGATGGATCCATGGGTGGGCAGCGACAGAATTTGTTGGTTGCTCAAACCACCACTGTAGGTGGTGAGGGTAAAATCGATAGAAAGAGTGGAGAGAACCGATTGTGGTGATGATATCGAATCATCTAGAAAAGCAACCAATAATACAGAGGAGAACAATCTCCATTAAAAGAGAGAAAAACAATTTTTTTAAAGAGAGAAAGTAGTGGTGAGAAAGAGAAACCTTATCCTTTACCATTTAAGAGGCTGATTCATTCTGTAGGTAAGGCACGTTTTCAATTCTTTTTTTTTAATATCGGCATTCGGTTCGGTATTAGTAAATCAATCATTCTAATATGGAAAACCGTACCAAAAGTTGATCGGTTACCGATCTTAATCGATTCAGTTTGGTTCGGGTTTTTTTTATTCGATTTTGTTTTTTCGGTTGATTTTTCGGTAAAAAAATGCCAGCCCTACTGATCTCAACATCTTTCCAAGTGTTTTTTGCTACAACTTTAAAAATGAGCATTACCAATCATTCTAGATAAATCACAAATAAAACGAGAATAAAGGGTCGCCTTGACACAGCCCATGCAAAGGGTTTAATGGGGTTGTTTTATCGCTATTCCATAAAAGAGATAGAGAAGATGAAATAATACACGTCTGAATGAGCTTAATCGTTATTAGGGGAAATCCGAAGATATAGAGAGATTGCAAAAGAAACTCCCAGCCGACTTTATCATATGCTTTTTCCAAGTTGAGTTTGAGACATATGTAAATTGTAATATCTATTGTTGGCTTTATTCTTTCGAGAAAAACACATTTGCTTGTAAGTTTTTTAATTCATTCAAAAGTACATCTGAAGAACTATAAGCAAGCCTACCATTTGAAACGATGCATTGAAGGATTACATCGAGATAAACGGTGAGCATTGGCATTTGAATTTAATTTCCCAAGTGGCATTTTCATAAAAACCTTTTGGGTCGAATTATTTTTTTTTCTACTTTTTTTAGTGTTTTTTTCGCTCTTGTAAACCTTTTTTTCTACTCTTGGATTATATTTCTAATATGTTCCTAGAGTTGCTTCAAAATTTTGGGTTGAATTGAAGCTCAAACGGATTTATCACGACGAAAAACAAAAACAAAAAAAAGAATATAAATAAATAAAAAGAATTATTAAATAAACAAATTAAACTTTGAAAAAGTCAAATGGTCAAATTAAAAACCCCAAGTAGCCCCCATTTATTTAAACCCATGTGATGTTGTTTCCTAAAGGTGTGGTGATGATAAACGCGTAATATTGTCATTCATAAACTTATTTTCGGAGTCGTTAGACGCGTTTAATTCTCTAAAACTAATCGGTTTGCCAACTTTTCTCGCGATTAGTCACCTGGCATGTTTTGTATTTAACATTGCTTGGAAAGGCATTTTTGTATCTATTCTGGTTCCTTTATATCTTGAGAAATGAATTGTACAAAGAAAGAATGATCAATCGAACTTTTGGACTCTAAAGCGAAAAGTCAAAGAGCTAGATCAATCTAGTTCATTCTAAGATCAATCTAGAGTTGACAAAAAGTATGTGAGATCAATCTAGCTTTTTGCTAGATCAATTATGGAATTATTCCCAACACTTGGATCAATATAGCTTAAGTGAAGATTGATTTAGAAGTCATACTTGATGATTTATGTCACAATCCTCTTATTTCTCACCAAACCAATAGCTTGATTGAGGAGACAACTTTAGCTAAGAATTTGATTAAGCTCATAAAATATATTATTTTAATTAGTGGTTGTTTTGCATATGCTAAAAAGTGAGCAACTCTTGACTTTAAGTATAGAAAAGGGGAGGGGGGAACGACAAGACATATATCTATATATAATCTTCATTGTTGTATTTTCTTGGATATCTTTTATTACTTCTCATCTCTTAATTTATTGAGAGCATGTAATTTTTCATTGGAGGGAAATGAAATATACTTCTATAATTCTTGTCTTTACACTTATTATGGAGTAAATTTATTTGCTAAGGCTAAAGATGAAGTTTGCAATGCATTAATTATGTAAGTTCAATTCACATTCCATTATTAGTACTGTTAAATACTTGTTGAACCCTTCATCTTCTCCATTTAATCAACTATTCATAAGCTAGTAAGATAATTTTTATAAGATGATTTGACTTTAGATACCTTGTATATATAGATCTTAAGCATTAATGAGGAGATGATACACTCGTGTATTTCTTACTAGCCTATGTCCATTCCTTTTATGAACAAGATACTTTTCATTGTCAAGCATGATTAGTCTTTGAATATTCATGGAAACACCATAAATTTGATATTCCAATTCTTGAATTCTTTAATGATATGTTAAGTGCTTTGTACACTACATGTGATTTTGAGACTTCATTTTCTTAGTTAAAGTGTTGCCAAAGATGATCTCTTAAGTTTATGTAATAAATAACTTCACTAATCATTTTAAGGATTCAATTTATATTTATCAAACATGTCTAAATCAGACGATTTAATATACAATTAAGACCTTCCAATCTTAGACAAAGAAAATGTTATGATTTATTGAGCTAAACCCTTTAGTTGCCATTTTCATAATCAAATCAATTGCCTAGGAAAAACTAATAATAAGTTCTCAAATGCCTAGTTTAAATTTTTGTCTTTTCTTTTGGTGTATCTCAATTTTGTATCTTGGTTGAACATTATATGTTAATAGGTTGCACTTGCTTTACACCATTTGTTATAAGATAAGAGGGAGACATACTTGTATTGATTTTTGCTTACACCCTTTCTTTATATAGCATTTATATGGGAATGGGTTGCTTATGCTTAACACATTTTTTGCTTAGAAAAGTGTAAGATACTCAACATTTAAAAATTGCATTAAGAACTTTGTATGAGATTGATTCTACATAATATTGCAAAACAAATGAATTATATAATGCCTTAGCCCTTTTTCATCATTTGATACATCATTTTAATTTTTATTGCAAGACTTTAAAATCAATAACAAAAATCAATCAATTATTTCTCTAAACAAAACATTGGACTCCTAATCGTTACATCGTCTTTCCGACTATCCTTGTGGTTCAACACCTGGACTTACCAAGTATTAGAACTTGAAAACCTACACTTGGGTTCCTAAGCGCGAAAGTATTTTCACCATGCCATGTGACCTTTTAATGTAAATAGAATGTGTGGCTATTTTTAAAACCAAGTAGGGCCAAGCTCATGATTAATTGAATGGGTGGAACGGTACTTTTGTTAACTTGGACCGGTCCGGCGCAAACTTAGGGCTTGGAATTATTTTTTCAATTTCGGACTAGTACACCTTTTTTATGTTAGACCAATCTAGCCTTTATTTCTGGGTAGTGTATTTTATTGTAAAAATTCGTATTATAAGTATTTTTAACCATTTCCTAAAAGGAGTTGGTCTCTATATTTTTATATAAAAAGACCTATAGGGTAAGAGACCTTTACACATGTTTTGAAAGAGTTTTTAAAACCTTAGAGAGAGATTAAAACCTCAAAACATAAGTCCACCGTAGGGTTTTTAATTCATGCCAAAGCAAGCGTCTTTCTTTAAAGAACAAATCAGATTTCAAAGTGATGGAGATATAAATACAGCATCATTTGATATTGCGTATAGATTGACCAAAAAACTATTTATAAACCCCTATAAGAATAAAGTGATTTCACATTCGTGAATCATGTAGAGGATCCAAATGAGAAGACTAGGGTTTGAAAGCATCATATTGCGATTTGGTCAGATTTTTTAATTCTCGCTGGATTGCGAAAATTGATTGTTTTCGCCACCGAAACGACTACTGATCGTCCTGATTTTTTGCTTTTTAAAAATAACTTTGCGTTCTGAATGACATATCCAAAAATTAGCCCGATCCAACGGTGCGATCAAAAGTTACGATTAATTTACGACAGCAGTACCAAAAACCTAAAGATCTTCTATCGTATTCCTTCCGCCATCAAATCATGCACCGAGTGTGGGTTACGGTATCACCAAAATTTTCTTCTCTCTCAATAGAACAAACCCTAACTCATGAGAATTATTGTTATTATGAGAAGAAACAAGGTCGGCATATATATAAGGCTACGATAGGGACCTTAAGGAGAAATAAGTGTTTGAGCTTCCTATGGAAAGTTGGAATCCTAATTCCACTATGAATTAGTTCCTTCCATAAATTATAATTCGCACCACTAAAGAATTATAATTGCACTCCCATCTTTATCTCAAATTTAATTTCGAGCTCTTTATTATTAAATACTTATTATTCTCCCCACGTTAAGATTACAGATAACCGTCATTTAAATTAAATTACTGACAATTATATTTAAATGACTTCTTAATCCTTGAGCCTACCACTTAACTTATTTGACATGTCGGATTAACATAATCCACCTGCAGGGTTTGACATGATCAAAACTTATAAGCTTCTCAAGGGGCTATCATCAATCCCTATACCGGGACGTGGATTCCGTCAATAATTAATATTCATCATACATAGAGTGTCATCATCCAATTCACGAAGACTATTGATCCATAAATGAATCCCACTCTTAATGAGTCAAAACAACAAACACTACATATATATATGTCTATTAATTATTTCAGGATTAAGAGTATAAGTAATCATAATAATCATGGGATTTTAAATTGTTTTATATAGTCAGTATAAAAATAATTAACCCAAACTAGTCTTATTCAATACACATAAAGTGTACTAACACAACGAGTTAAAACTATACCGTTTCCTGTATTTAAGATAAACTACTAAAACTTGTGCTATAATTCTACCGATAGGTGTCCAATTCCATCTAAGACTGTGAACCATTAAACTTATATTCCACAAGGACCGATGATATGATCTTCTGTGTGTAAGCTATACTCTACAGACCAAATCATATACTATATGGAATAAAAGACACACACATGCACAATATTTAAATAAATAATATAATGCAACCATTGTCCATAAAGATTCTTATTAAAATAGCAAAACTGAGTTTATAACATATACAAACCAACAAAAAAATTATGACTTTTAGTATATCACTCTAACACAAAGTTCGTGTGATTCGCAAAAGGAGTTGAAGGACATTACGATACCGTGGTGGGTGATATGTTGTGAACCTGTTCGTGCAATTTTGACAGAATGTGGAGACTTTTAATGATACTTGTGCGATTCAAGTTGTGTAAGTCTATATGATTTGATATTAATCGAGTTTGTAAATTTTTGTGCATATAGTGGATTGTTGAAGATTAGTCCTACATTGCAGGGATACCTCATTAATTCTGTCTTTTTCTTATTTATTAAATGCTTTATTAACTGTTACATGCTAGAAAATATTAAATAGGTTTTCCAGAATTAAAATATATAGACTTTTAAGATTTATTTTTTAATTCGATTAAAATTGATTTTTGAAAATTCAACCACCAAATAACAAACCTGGGGTTAATTAATTTGTTTCTGCACGCTCTAGCTTTTTCACTTGGTATCAGAGGAGGTTACCTTAAGTTGCTAGGGTTAGGTCAGAACATAGGTTGTTTTTCCTTGCTTTTTGTTCTTGTTTTTGTTTGGTTATTATGGGTAAAAATCAAAGATCTATTGCTCTTATTCTCAATGCTTCACCTTGGATGTTCTGATTGCATGAATGAACTCTCAGGCTAAGATTATGTTATCAGACGCTTAGAAGCTTGGCATAAAGCTTGCTTGCAAAGGATGTATAAGTTGTTGCATGTAAGGCTTAAGGCGGTTAACCAGCACCTTAGTGAGAATTTTGTATATGACATTACACAACGATATCGGTCTAAACTATGTTATATTATTCTGATTCTTTGTTTTAAGGATGATGACAATAAAGGTTTCATTAACAATAGGATCGAAATTCCTCGTATCAAAAGCTTGAGAGATCAAACAATGGACAGAGGGTCCAATGACATTCTAGTATTTCTTGAAAAAAAATTTATGGTATTCATCTGGCCCCGAATCTTTGTGTGGTTTCATCAATTTCATGGCTTTAGTGATTTCCTAAATTCCACTTTTCAAGTGAGCTATAAATGATCATGGTCAAACAAAGTGTAGTGTGAGCCAACATGCGGAGCATCATCAAGAACCGCTGGCATAGAAGCCAATAAAAGTTCTTGGAAATAGTTTATAGCGTGGGATTTGAGAATAATGGGATCATTATACCATTCGCCCAAAGCAAGCTTTAAATAGTGTATCTTGATGCAGCGTCAGTGGGTTATGGTTGACATGTGGTAAAAGCTCGTGTTATGGTCACCTTGAATCTGCCACTATGTGCGCGACTTTTGTAACCAATGAAGTTCCTCTTGATGAATAATCTGATAGTAATCATTCAATAGTCTAACTTCCAAGCTAACTAGAAACGGGTTTGCGTGATACGAATTATTGCGATGAATACCTTCAAGACGAGCCAAAATTTTATTTTTAGTATGAAACTAATTCCTAATAATAATCTGGCTCCACTAGGTCAAAGAGGCAACGAAATTAGATAAAATACGATTAACCATAAAATATGTTCTCCATGCATCGAAAACAAGATTAGCAAAATCCGGGTGCATCGTCCACATAAACTCAAATTGAAACGGTTTGATTGTAGTTTGAGGCGACAAGCAATGAAAGTCAATCAATACGGGGCGATGATCTAAAAAAACACAAGAAAAGTGATGAACTGTAGCTTCAGAAAATTTGGTACACCAAAGGTCGTTGGCTAAAGCTCAATATAGCCATTCTTTAATAAGAACTCCAGCTCTATGTTTCCTTATCCATGTGTAAGGCAAGCCATTCCATCCTAAATCAATCAAATGGCAATATTTGATGTTTTTGTTGATGATGCCGCTTTATGGACGTTGAACGGTCCCCCTCCCATCTTTTTTGACAAGTGGCGATATCATTAAGGTCCCCTGATACCAACTAAGGGATATATGTCTGAGTAGTGATTAATTTAATTGAATCCCATAGAACTCGCTTCTTGGCCAGAATAAGGCTCACATATGTGGGTGAGAAAAACCATTCTTCCAAATCATTAAAGTTTACATCACATGCACCGCTTGAGTGGAGAAGGCAACAACTTTAATAGAGACATAGTTGGAGTGTCATAACACCCAAATGCCGTTGGCGAACCCTTCTGAAGAAACATAAAAGTTGTTTGAAGAATCCAACATTGAGATAATGCGTTAAACTCTTCGTTCAGACACTCTAGTTTCCATCAATACCATCAAATAAGGTTGGCATGCATGTTTTAAACCCATACAGTGAACAGAAAATCCTTTTTACCTGCCCTTTGGCAATTTTAAGTTATTAGCTTCATGTGAGGATGATGGTCAATCGGTGGCTTCGACAAACCGAGATATTCGTTCAATAATTGGGCTTTAGTTGGAAAGTTTCCCGAGTTTATAACGTTCATCCAATGATGCATGATATCTGTGTGCATGACGGCCACACCCTTCGGTACTGCTAACCTATCAGTTGATATTTCATTGAAACACTCTGATACGGGCAAGCGACTTCTATAACGTTGGCCATGAATAACAAAAAGTTCACTAGAAGATCGAGTTATGGGAACAACATCATGGTTGTGTCCATTGACAAGTGAAGATTATGTGGCCAATGCGGTGGTTGGATGAACGATAGATGTATAGGATGGACTGGAATATGTTGGCGTATATGTGGTAGGTTTAAGTGGTGGTGGTGGTGATTGGCCATCTGCCGTGATATTAGGAGCTTTGTTTAATGGAGTCGCATAAACAGTAGGGGTTGGGAGCAAGGTGGTGCAGTGTTTAAAGTGTTAATTAGCAATGGGAAGTGGTTTGTATCTATCAGATGATGTATGTCGAGGTTCATGGATTGATTGTCAGTATTATTTTTCAAATCTTTGAGTTTATCCTCCCCCATAATGGGTTTAGCATTCGTGGATTTACAAGGTGGAGAATGGCGGCACTAAGATTTTGCAGTGTAATCATTATGGATATATGCTTCTTGCGTCACTCGGTTTGTATGGACATTTGATGCTTGTACGTGCTTAAAAGGCTTAGGAATTTGAGTTAATTGAGCAAATCCTCCTTGGTTATTGAACTTACTGTGGGCCGGTCCAGAAACCCAATTAATAGAGTTGTTAGGCCCAAACATGGTATTCGATTTGCCTTATTGAGGCGAAATTGGGTGTGGCCCAATATGACTTGTCACGACCCGATTTTTGGGCCGCGAATTAATAAAATTTAAGCAAAATAGTGAGATTTTTATATAAAAAGATAATAATTATTTAATTATCAAAATTCAAATCTACAATAATAAGAATTCTTTTACAAATAAGTAGATAAAATACACAAAAAGGTCTTTAAAAATATGGCCGGATGATCTACATGACCCTATCCCCGATTACATTCAAACAACTTATATAAATATTAATATATAACAGTTCAATATTAATAAAATCTTGTAAAAACTTCATCACTTTGATCCTCTAATTTTATCCCGATCAAAATCAAACCTGCAAAAGTCTATTGGGGGTGAGCACGAAGCCCAGTAGGATCCTAGATAATACATGAGCTCTCCCCAATTTATTCATAACAAGCATATCACTATCTAGTATTTACATCATGAATAACAAACAACATACATGTGATAATCATATTATATCATAAAGATAAGGATGTGCACATAAATATAATTATAAGCATGTTCACACAAACATAATTGAAATAAGAATAAAATTAAGTAGGTACTCAATAAGGTATTCTCCCCTACCTCAAATTGCAAAGACACATAATAGCCAATGTTAAAATTGAATTTTCTCCTCCTCTTTTGTCATCCCATGGCAGCTACAACTTTGTCTTCATTTTATTTTATTTTATTTTCATTTTCTTCTTTCTTTGGCTCTCAGCATAACCCTTTTCATCCCCCCCTTTTCCATTCTATAATCTCTCTCCCTCACTTCTCCCCCCCCCCCCTTTCATTTTTTTTCCTCCATTTTTGGCCTCTTAAAAGAAATATACCAATTATATATGAACGTAGAATATTCTAGACGAGTATTATCCGTATATAGAAATATAATATTTCAAACTAAATAAAAATAAGGCAATTAATTAAGAATGGAAAGATAATTAGGAACACATAATCAACTAATTAAAATTTAAAATTAATCAAATCATAGACTTCCACATTTATTCTCCTTTGTTTAAAAAAAATAATGATTTACTTTATCTAAAAATACAGGGTTTTACATGACTAGCCTGCACCGAGGACATGGTCACATTTGGTTTTCGACTCCGGCGTTGCACCATCCAAGGACCAAATTCTGGTGATAACGAGTCATGTACCAGAGTCGACTCCAGGGCCGATTCCATACCATCCATAGTCATAGCAGTCTGCGTCATCTATAAAGAGCTAATTCCTTTTCTGGGCCGGGAAGAGGAAGGATTCTCCGTAGTAGTAGACTTTATATGGAGAGGGAAATTCACATCTTTATGCCTTATCTGGCCGCATGACAAACAAATGGCTGACAAGATTTTATATTCGACGTGAAGGATTAGGTTATCGATCATAACCTTATTAACAACTGATTTATCAAAATCCACCTCTACACTGATCCAACTAAATTTACCTCGAGTTGCACAAAATGTGTTATCATCTGCCTTATGAGGTCTACCCAGGCAAGACGCAATGGAGAATAAAACATCTTGGTTGTATAGTTCAACCAGTTACTTCGGGATCTGAACCCAAACACATAACAAGATAGTACTTTCGGAGGCGCAAAACCCCGGCTTCTATTTTTGAACAGCAACATAGTTCCCCGATATAATCCAAGGCCCCTCAACAAGGGCTTTATCAATGGTATCTTCATCATCGCATTTTACAAAAAGAAAGAAATCATACCCTAATTCCATGAGTGAGAACTCACCCCGAGTTTCTACGTAGAAATTAAGTGGTTTTGCATCATAGTAAAGGATAATGTTTGGACTAGCACTTTGATAATCACACCATTCCTCCAAGGTGTTTCAAGGTGGAATGGAACTCCGAGTTAAGTCAAATCGACGGGTAAAGAGATGGTTCCGAAGGTGGAGAGATGGAGATCTTATCAAAATCTAAGAGAACCGCTCCTTTAAAGCTCACCCAGCTTTATTAGCTACTGTTGTGAAATATTTTACCATCTTTACCAAAGTAAGCTTAAAAGTCCCCTACTTACGGTGGTCAATAGTTGGAGGACGATCTTCCGGAGCAATAGCTCTAACAAGAAGACCTCCAGAAACTTCACCTAAAACCACTTGGACCCTTTCCATGGTGCTAGGTTGAGAACTATCCTACATCTTTTTCTTACTTCTAACTCACTGATCTTCTTCTTTAGTTGACTGGGAGTATTTCTCTGAACTTTTAATTTCCATTGGCTTCTTAAACCATTCCTTTTTGTTTATTCTTTTTCTTTTTTTTTGAAGTATACAAATATGCAATGGTGTCTTTCATCCACCACACCCAAAATAAATGGAAATGTCATCCCCCACCCCCACCCAAAAAAAACAAAAGAAAGGAAATTGTGTTATTGCATTTAATAAATAATTCTAAATTATGTACAAGTTCAAATCAAACTATGTATAGCTTAAAATAAATAAAATTTTTTTTTTAGGTACAAAGAAAAAAAAAGTACTCGCTTTATTGGTCTTATTTGCCTACCGCATATCTAAGCTTAACACTAATGAGGGTGTATTCAATTCAAATTTTAAAAGATTTTTATGAATTTTTTAAAATATGTGGATTCTGAGAAATGGAATCTTTTATATTTCTATAGATTTTAACAAATTAATTGATTATTCTAATTACAATAAAAACATCAAAGGATAAATAATAAAAGAATTTTGATTATGACTTTAAAATAATAAGCAAATTATAAATCCATCGTAAACGGTTCAGATCGAGTCTAAAAATCCAACGGCTTGGGTTGTTTTGCCCTTTTCTAATCGATTTTCATCTTCTATCTAAAAAAATTCATAAAAAGAATAGCAAAAAAAATCAAGGGGGAGACATCTTTATAGTTTCAGCAAAAGATAATTAATTGGATAATTATAACTTTGAAAATAGTAGCATATCAGTTTAATCAAGGCCAACAATTCTCAGTTTTTATCGACTCAAACAATTGGGCATCTAAGAGATTCATATTGAGGAATAACAAGAAAATAATTAAGTATCCTTTTGTATGAGAATTTGCTGAAATCTTTATATTATATTATTATAATATTATCTTTGTACATAGTGTAATATTTTTAGGAAATCTTGTCTACTACCTATCCTGGTAACACTATATGTTTATTGTAAAGTTAATTTTGTATATTATGTTTAACGGTGTAGAAAATTATCTATTCATAATTTGGAGAAAAGCTCCTTCCTTAAATTATAAGTCTCTGAATTATCCTTTCATGGACATAAAAATCATCTCAATCGGATTACCGAGCAAGAAGTTATGGCCAAAACAAAATGGAAAAAATTTTACCTACAGACCGGTATAGGAAATTGACATACCAGTCTGGCGTATGTAAGTTGGGAAAAAAATTGGCTGCGAATCGGTATGCAGTTTTGGCATACCGATACGGCGTGAAAAACTTTTGGAGAAATTTAGCTGCAGACCGGTATGGTATTTTTGCATACTGGTTCGGCGTTTAAAATTCTCGAAATTTTGGGGCTGCGGACCGGTTTCCCATTTTGACATACCAGTCCGCCAGTATGAACAGTGCACCAACTTAAGTTGATTTAAATTCGTTTTATCTCATTTCTTTCCCCATTTTCAGCCAAAACACACCCTCACACCCCTAGAGAGCTCTAGAGAGATAGAGCAAGGAATTTGTTCCATTTTTCATCTAAAATATGAGGTTTAAGCTCCAAATCACTTAAAAACTTCTTCTTTGCTACTATTCATCGTCTTCTTCGTGGGATTTGCTTGAGGACGGGCTATAATCTTCATTTCTTCTTCTTCTTCGCTCATAAGTCGAGCTAGGGATTCTCTTGCTTTCAAAATTCCATTAAATGATTTCTTAGTTTGAAAATCGTTGTGTTTGACTTGTTTTAGTTTAAAAAACTCATGAATAATGTGATATATGATGTTTGATGATTTTCATAGTTATATTTGCATGATTTAACGTAAAATATGCCATACACACTTGTTGTAAAGTGTTATTAAAGTCATATAAGGTATCTCTTGGTGGTGTGGATGTTGTTATTGAAAAAATGGAATTATTGATGATTCATACCCACCAAGAGATATGGAATGAGATTTAATTGAGTGGATATGGCATAGATTGCTTTGTGTATTCATGAAATGGCACATTTGCATTTATACATGTTATCATTGTGTCAACCAAATGCTTGGAGAACTTTTGGCGTATTCATATTTTTCTTATGGCCCGATACATGAGGCGTATATCTCTTATTGATGATGTAAAGTGTATATCTGTTATCTTGAATGTGATATGATCCGGATATGGTATTATTATAACCCTTCGATTGTGAAGGGATGATATATTAATTTATGCCTACAGGGATGGAAAATAAACAACGCCTGGTGCCCTTGGGTTGAAAATCCCTAAACCTCCGGAGGGCAGCAACGCGTCGGTTGTCTAGAGCCAGCGGCGTGTAGCCTAGAAATATAAACAACGGTAAGGCAATGATGGTTCTGTTATTATGTCACTATTGGTGGACATGTGGTCCAAATTGATTATGACCGATTGATATTCTCTGGGGCCGATAGGCCAACTTATGATCATTGTCGGATTATTCTCTCAGGAGGGCATGTCATATTCTATTTTGGATCGGTATGGATATATTCTGGCTATGTGGTTCTATGGTTGACACAAGGGAGGTAACCTACATTGGCATGTGCATGTATTGCTTATTGAATATATGGTTTTAATTCGAAATTTGTTATATACGTAATGATTTTGTTATTATATACCCCTACTGAGCGTATAGCTCACCCTATTTCCTTGAAATATTACAGGTACTCATAAGTCCCAGGGGACAAAGAGATGACGGGTTCGGGGACGAAATGGAAGCCCCTAATACTATAGTTCTCTTTTGCAATAGATATGGTTGTTCGGGAAGCCACGGCTTGCCCATAGACTCTTTATATATTTTGTTGTGCATATGGTTGGCCATGTATATCTAGAAGGAATATTTATCAAATGTAGTATCATTTTTGCACCCAATGCTTATCGTTGCTTGGTATACATATTGCTGTTGATTTATATGATTCGTGTACACCTGTCATAGTCCTACTAAAATGGGTTAGTGATACTCCAGGTCTTAATTACGGTTGTTATCCTGTAAATTAAGGTGGGGTGTTATAATTTGGTATCAGAGCATAGGTTACGCGATTACTTGAGTTGCGGAACGAAATTTGCAATGCATTGTGATGTATTATGATAAATTGTCTTCTTGTTAAGTACGTGGATATGGTTATGACTTTCTTCTTCTTGTTTTCGTATAGAATGACAACCTCACCGAATCACAATGCCACCCACCGGAGTTCCACCTTCGGGGAGTCAGTAGATGCAATCCGTGCAATGGCTCGGGAGTTGGCTAACGTGTTAGGGCATATTGAGTAACCCTAGAGTAGAGTCCAAGAGAATAGGGCTATAGTGGCCCTAGAAAAGTTTAAGAAGTTAGCCCCACCAACCTTTAACGGGATGTTTGGTCCCGATGCGGCAGAGTCGTGGCTCGATCAAATAGAAAGAGCCTTTAAAGTCATAACCCTACCCGATGACCTAAAGCTTAATTTGGAAACTTACCAGCTGGTTGATTAAGCTGGTGTTTGGTGGAGAAATGTGTCTAGGAGAGCAGATGCTCCACTTCTTGGGAAAAATTTACTCAATTATTCTTAGAGCGTTATTTCTCGTCGGTTCATCAGAGTCTGAAGAGAGGCGAGTTCCGTTCCCTGATCCAAGAGAACATGTCTATGATAGAATACGAAGTCAAGTTTGAGAGTTTGAGTCGTTTTGATAGAAGCCTGGATAACGACCCCGAGGAGAATATCTGTTTATTCCTCAAGGGGCATAAACTTTCTATTCGAGAGAAAGTATACGATCTGAATCATGGCAGTGTTGCTAAGGCTGTGAGAATGGAGATGAAGGTGGAAAAAGAGAGGATTGATGCGAGTAGATTCCTTGATATGAAGAGAGGTACTGAGGGGAGGAAAATAGGTGGTTTGGGGAAGAGGTCCAAGGGTGATTCTTGGTCGTCTAGTGGAGGCGCTGGGAGAGGTCGGTTTTTGGGGTCTGGTTCTGATGGTCAGGGACCGAGGAAGAGGATCTGTTTTGGGTGCGGTCAACCAGGACATCTCCGTAGAGACTATCTAAATATAGGTCAACAGGTGTCCCAATCTTCTTATAGTCGGCCACAGTACTAGAGCTCAATCTGCATGGGCAGTGAGGGCTAATCCTTCTCTAGAAATCAAGGTGGCCAGGGCCGTGGACGAGAGTCATAGTGGGTCTCGTGGAGGTGAGGACTCATACTATAGAGGTGGTGGTAGAACACAGGGTCGGGTTGACACAGTTAGAGCAGCCAGAGGTCAAAGTGATGGAAGGTACCATCTTGTTCTTTAGTACCTAGGTTAAAGTTCTATTTGATACTAATGCCTCCCATTCCTTTATTTCACGTGCATTGGATAATAGATTGGGATTGTGTGTTAACTCATTGAATATACCCTTATTATGGGTTGGTACACCCACGGGAAATAAAATTCGATTGGGATCGGTTTGTAAGAATTGCTTATTGAGTTTTGGGGAGTCCTCGGTAAATTTCGATCTTGTTGTTTTAGATACGAGTGATTATGATCTTATACTTGGTATGAATTGGTTAGCCACTTTTCACGTAATACTTTATTGCTTCAAACGTCGGGTGTTTATTCCACTATTAGATAATGAGGTGTTAACCTTCCAGTATGAACCCGAGTCATTTGTTCCATGTGCATATTTGAAACCCAAAGAACAACAGAGTTACTTTGGGTGGTTGGCTAGTATCATAGCACGAGAAGATGGTAGTTCGTGTCCTTTTGACTTCCTTATGGTTAAGGAATTTCTTAACGTGTTTCCCGATGATCTTCCACGTCTAGCCCACATCGGGAGGTAGACTTCTCTACTGATATCGTTCTGGGTACTACACCAATATCTCTGGCTCCGTATCGAATTGGCTCCGGCAGAGCTAAAAGAGTTGGAGATTCAGATTTATGAGTTATGAGTTATTACGTAAAGGGTTCATTAGACCTAGTGTGTCTCTGTGAGGTGCACCTGTTTTGTTTGCTAAAAAGTAAGATAGGTCATTAAGATTATGTATAGATTAGCGCCAATTGAATCAGGTCACTATGAATAACAAGTATCTATTGCCTCGCATTGATGATTTGTTCGATCAATTACAAGGTCTTGTTAGGTTTTCGAAGAGTGATCTTTGGTCGGGCTACCATCAGATGCTAGTCCGTGAAGAAGATATTCCGAACACGGCCTTTCATACTCGATATGGACATTATGAGTTCCTAGTAATGCCATTCGGATTAACGAATGCGCCGGCAGCTTTTATGGATTTGATGAACCGTTTGTATCGCCCGTATCTCAACCAATTTGTGGTAGTCTTCATAGATGATATCCTAATCTATTCCAAGTCCGACGAAGAGCATGAAAGTCACCTTCGCTTGGCTCTTCAAGTTCTTTGAGAACATTAATTTTATGCCAAGCTTAGTAAGTGTGACTTCTGGATGTTCGAAGTCAAATTCTTAGGACATGTCGTGTAACACTCTGTGTTTATTATAATATTAATTTTGTCTATTATGTTTAATGATGTAGAAAATTATCTGTGCATAATTTAAAGAAAAGCTTCGTCCGTAAATTGTAGGTCTCTGAATTATCTTTTCATGCACATAAAAATTGTCTCAATTGGATTATCGAGCAAGAAGTTATGGCCAAAACAAAATGGAGAAAATTTTGCATGCGGACCGGTATGGGAAATTGGCATACCGGTCTGGCGTATGTAAGTTGGGGAAAAATTTGGTTGCGGACCGGTATGTAGTTTTGGCATACCGGTCCGGCGTGAAAAACTCTGGGAGGAAATTGGCAGCGAACCGGTATGAGGTTTTTACATACCGGTCCGGCGTGAAAAATTCTAGGAATTTTGGGGCTACGAACCGGTCTCTCATTTTGGCATACCGGTCCTCCAGTATGAACAGTGCACTGACTTAAGTTGATTTAAGTTCGTTTTATCTCATTCCTTTCCCCATTTTTCTACCAAAACACACCTCACCCCCCTTAGAGCGTTCTAGAGAGATAGAGAAAATAATTTGTTCCATTTTTCATCTATAATTCCGGTTTAAGCTCCAAATCACTAAAAAACTCCCTCCTTGATACTATTCATCGTCTTCTTCATGGGATTTGCTTGAGGAAGAACCGTAATCTTCGTTTTTCCTTCTTCTTTTTCGCATATAAGTTAAGGTAGGGGTTTTCTTGCTTTCAGAACTCAATTAAATGATTTCTTAACTTGATATTATGATATTATTATGTCAGAATCGTTGTATTTGATTTTTATTTGTTAAGAAACTTATATATATATATATAATGCGCTCATATTGCTCCTATGCTTTCTAAAGCAATGATTGTATGATTTAAGGCAAAATATGCCATACGCACTTGTTGTAAAGTGCTATTGGAATCATATACGGTATCTCTTGGTGGTGAGGTTGTTGTTTCTTGAAGAAATGGAATTATTGATGACTTATACACACCAAAAGATATGTAATGGGATATACTTGAGTGGGTATAGCATGGATTGCCTGGTGTTTGCATGAAATAACATGTTTGCATACTGTATACATTATTATTGTGTCAACCAACCGCTTGGAGGATTCTCAGCTTATCTGGATTATTCTTGTGAGGATCAAGCGCTTACCACTGCTCCAAAAGCTATAGCTGTTAGCGAAGGCGCAACTTTATTTCCTTGTACCTAACGCCCATTAGAGCGCCATGGCATTCGATAACCTGCACACCGGATATACCCTCCGAATTCACCACGGAAAGGAGCGCAATCGTGGATTTACCTCCAACAATCCCCCCCCCACAATGGCGCGCCCCAAGTATCGAACCCGTGACCTCCTCTGATACCAATTATGAGGATCAAGCGCTTACCACTGCGCCAAAAGCTATAGCTGTTAGCGAAGGCGCAACTTTATTTCCTTGTACCCAACGCCCATTAGAGCGCCATGGCATTCGATAACCTGCACACCATATATACCCTTCGGATTCACCACGGAGAGGAGCGCAATTATGGATTTACCTCCAACAATTCTTATGGCTCGACATATGGGGCATATATCTCATGTTGATGATTATGATGATGATGGAAGTCCGTTATGATCATGATATTATTCAGGACGTGATATGATCCTGTTATAGATCCGTCTATGATTCGGTTGTGGTCCTTCGATGGTGAAGGGAGTATGTGTTATTTGATGCTTGCCGGTATAGAAAATAAGTAGGGCCTGATGTCCTTAGGTTGAAAATCCCTAAACCTCCGGAGGGTAGCAACGCGTCGATTGTCTAGAGCCAGTGGTGTGTAGCCCAAAAATCTAGACAACGGTAAGACACTATGATTCTATTACTATGATACTATTTGTGGACTTGTGGTCCAAATTGGTTATGATTTATTGACATTATCTGGGGCCGATGGGCCACTTTATGATCATTGTCGGATTATTCTCTCGGGCAGGTAGGCCCATATCCTATTTTGGATCGGGATGGATATATTCTACCTATGTGGTTCTATGGTTGACACAAGGGAGGTAACCTGCATGAGCATATGCATGCATCGCTTATTGAATATATGGTTCTAAATTAAAATGGGTTATATATGTGATGTTTTTGTTATTATATACCCCTACTGAGCGATAGCTCACCCCGTTTCTTTAAAATATTACATGTACTCATGAGTCCCAGGGGGACAAAGAGACGACGGGCTCGGGGACGAAATAGAAGCCTCTGATACTATAATTTTCTTTTATAATAGATGTGCTTGTCCGAGAATCCACGGCTAGCCCGAAGACTGTTTATATATATTTTTGTTGTGCATATGGTTGGCCATGTATATCTAGAATGATTATTTATCAGACATAGTATCGTTTGTGCACCCAATGCATGTTGCTGCTTGGTATACATGTTGTGTTTGATTTATATTCTTCCTATACACCTATCTTAGTCATACTATGATGGGTTAGTGACACTTCAAGTCTTAATTACAGGTGTTATCATGTACCTTAAGGCGGGAGTGTTACATGTCGCCTCAAGGAAAGGTATCTCTGTAGATCCGGGGAAGGTAGAGGCAATCTTAAAGTAGGAGAGACCTCGAAATATCACCGAGGTCAGAAGTTTCTTGAGTTTGGCAGGGTACTATCGTCGGTTTGGCAAGGATTTCTCCCATATAGCTTTACCGTTGAGTCGCCTAAGTCATAAGGGCGTTCAGTTCATTTAGGATGAATCATGTGAGAAGGCCTTTTTGGAGTTGAAGGATAGGCTTACCTCGGCTCCAGTTCTTGTTATCCCTGAATGGGGAAAGGGTTATATAATCTACTGTGATGCGTCTAGGCTTGGTTTGGGTAGTGTCCTAATGCAGGAGGAGCATGTGGTGGCTTATGCTTCTCGTCAACTTAAACAACATGAAAAGAATTACCCCATCCATGATTTAGAATTAACAGCTGTTGTTTTTGCTCTTAAGATCTGGTGCCATTATTTCTATGGCGAGAGATTCGAAGCTTATTCTGATCATAAGAGCTTGAAATACATCTTCACCCAGAAAGATTTGAATCTCAGGCAATGCCAATGGGTAGAGTATCTAGAAGACTATGATTTCACCCTATAGTTGATGGAAACTTAGTTCCAGAATCATTTAATATTGCGTATAAACCGAACAAAATTTTTTTATGTAAAACCCTAGTGCAGAATCGGATTTTACTTTCGAGATCTCTCTGGTTTGATCTCATCTTAACACGAACAGGGGTTGGTGGAGACAAATCGAACACGGGCTCGATAAGACCTCAAGATCTTCTATCGTATTCCTTTCACCGTGCAATCCCGTACCGAGTGTGGGCTGCGGTATCACCAAGATCTCTTTCTCTACTCTCTACGGCACAAACCCTAAATTCATGAGAATTATTGTGTCGAGAGAAGAGGTAAGGCTGGCATATATATAAGGCTACGAAAAGGACCCTAAGGAGAAATAAGTGTTTGGGCTTACTATGGAAAACTGGAATCCTAATTCGATTAAGAATTGATTCCTTCCATAAATTATAATTCACACCACTAAAGAATTATAATTGCACTCCCGTCTTTATCTCAAAAATTATATTTCGAGCTCCTGTTATTAAATACTTATTATTCTCCCCACGTTAAGATTTCAGATAACCGTCATTTAAATTAAATTACTGACAATTATATTTAAATGACTTCTTAATCCTTGAGCATACCACTTAACTTATTTGACATGTCGGATTAACATAATCCACCTACAGGGTTTGACATGATCAAAACTTATAAGCTTCTCAAGGGATTATCATCAATCCCTATACTGAGATGTGGATTCCATCAATAATTAATATTCATCATACATATAGTGTCGCCATCCAATTCACGAAGATTATTGATCCACAAATGAATCTCACTCTTAATGAGTCAAAACAACAAACACTACATATATATGTCTATTAATTATTTCAAGATTAAGAGCATAAGTAATCATAATAACCATGGGATTTTAAATTGTTTTATATAGTCAGTATAAAACAATTAACCCAAACTGGTCTTGTTCAATACACACAAAGTGTACTAGCACAACAAGTTAAAAATTGTACCGTTTCATGTAGTCAAGATAAACTACTAAAACTTGTGCTACAATCCTACCGATGGTTGTCCAATTCCATCTAAGACCGTGAACCAATAAACTTATATTTCACAAGAACCGATGATATGATTCTCTGTGTGTAAGCTATACTCTACACACTAAATCATCTACTATATGGAATAAAAGACACACACATGCACAATATTTAAATAAATAATATAATGCAACCATTGCCCATAAAGATTATCATTTAAATAGCAAAACCGAGTCTATATAACATATTAAAACCAATAAAATCATGGCTTTTTGTATATCACTCTAACAACAGTATCATCCGAGTAAGGCTAATGTGATAGCCGATGCCTTAAGCCGGAAGTCACAAGGGTCTTTAGCCGTATTACGGTGTCAAGAATGGAAACTGAGAAAAGAATTACAACGATTCAACCTTTTGGTGAATCGTGATAAGAGTCTAGCCTATCTATATAACATGGTTGCCTAATCGGCGATCCAGCAACATGTGATAGAGGCTCAATGGGTAGATGAGGCACTTCGGGTAATACGTGATCATTTGGCTACGAAAGCTGAGTATAGTTGGTATAAACTCACAGTTGATGGGGGAATCCGAGTCTGGGATAGGTTGGTGGTACCGAACGATCCAGAACTTAGAAATAAAATTCTAAGTGAAGCACATCATTCTAAGTTCTCTATTCACCCCGGTGGCACAAAGATGTACCGGGATTTATGTCGAAACTTTTATGGGAGCGGCATAAAGAAAGATGTCGCGAATTTTGTTAATAGGTGTATGACTTGTCAACTAGTGAATGATGCGAACCCAGATCATCTTTTCTATCCAGGCTAATGGATCCTCAACCCTTGAATTACAAACGTAGAAAGAATCTTGGAATACGTCAAAAGATAGAAGGCAAAAACCTCAACCCAACGCTTAAAGAAGCGTGAACCTCGGTATAATGGATGACGCCACAATCAATTGGTGGAGAATTGATTGATAAGTCAAAAACAATTGAATTAATCAATTCAACATGTTCAACATGTTCTTAGAGAACACAAAGAGAGAACTCTCAATATTATTAATCATCAAAACTTTTTAATAATAAAACAATGAATCCATCTCCTTTAAATAGGAGTAAACAAAGCCTAGTATCCTAATTCAAAAAGGAAATTAATTCCTACTTAGAAAAGAAAAATAACAACTCCTAGAATAGTTCTAATACAATAAGGAAATTAATAATAAGACAATAAGAAAACTATTCAAAAAGGAAACTACTAATTCTAATTCCTAATTGAATAATGAAATAATAATAATTCTAATAATTAAAACTACTTAAAATAATAATTGACTTCCGCGTGCTCCATGACTTCCGTGTTTGACTATGCTTAAATTCTCTAACTGCGCGTGTACTAGTATGCTCCAAGGTTATCCAATACTAGTACGAACCCTACCCATCAATGCTTTAATCAAGTCGGAGCTTGTGCTAGCCTAGATCAGATTATTCCCCTGCTCTTGAAAAGGATTTGTCCTCAAATCCGTGCTATGTGTTACACGAATTACCCATTCTTCAACAAAGCTAACCCTCAAATGCCACTTTGAAGCTTGAACCCTACCATGCCAATAAAACAAATTTTTGAATACTTACGATGCTGGATATTCTGGCAAATCAAAGCTCATCTAACGTCAAACCATGATTTAATTTAATATGCTCTATATCATCAATCTTCAACTCAGCTCAAACCTTATCTTCTTCCTTGGTAGAAATATTATCCAAATTAACAACGTTAATAGAAGTCTCTTGCTTATTGACTCGCCTCTCAATTAAAATCAATTGGCTTCCCTCGATGCAGTTCTCACCCATATCCACACCTACGACGAAGTGCTTGCACTTGTGGTTCTTCAACTTGCACTAGAACTTCTTTATTTTCCTCTTCTTTCAAGCATGGAATTAAACCTTCAACCCACAACTCACCTTCTTCAGCTGTCACTTTAATTTTCTTAATCTCATCGTTTCTGGCTTGTGCTCCAATGGCAGCTTAGAATAAATTTCCGGTTCATTCTCCAATAATGGCTTAGATATGGTTACTTTTTCCTCTTTTTTACAATGATTTGATTCATAAGAGGAAGCATTTGGACTTGGCTCTTCGCTGCCCCTTATATGGAATTCAAGATAAGCCTCCATCATTTTTCCTAATTGTGCCATTCTTCGGGATCATTCAAAGGAGTCTTCTTCTTGATATAACCCATATTGTTGTCTTGAACCCGACTA